>JAMQGT020012810.1:0-68496 GCA_024447675.2 Pterophyllum scalare | reverse complement strand
AGCAATACGAGAATGTAATCTTAGCAAACATGCACAACATAACCAATTGCTTACACTGATGGCATCTTTCTGCATACTAGATCTGATGGAAAGTTGCTCAACCTGGCACAACTGTGCTTGAAGTCCAAAGTCAGGATGGTTCTAATCAAGGACATGCTATTTGCCAATCATCCAGCACTTGTGCCCCACACCAAGAATCCCCGCTAGAGACTAGGTGGCTATTTTAATGACACATGCAAGCAGTTTGGACTTACTGTCACCTTGAAAAAACAAATATCTACTCACAAAATGCTATTCATCAATTACATCACCCTTGAAATCATAAACAACTTCACCTCCCTGAGGTCCACCATTAACAATACCCTGATCAATGAGTCAGGAAGGCAAACACATCATGGTCAAATTATCAAATGAGGGTGTAGGAAAATAAAATGCTGACTGAACACACAAAGATTCATCCACCCTTTGCTGATGAAGTATAGAGTTCAGTATCTTCCTGACCATGCAAATAAAGCTTTTTCCATGTACCACTCCAAACTGAAGTAGTATATTTTGATAGATGCTGATAGAGCTTTTCTTAACTTGTTCTGCTCCCACAAAGTTAGTTCCATAGTCTGACCTTGGCCTTTTCTAGCAATAAATATTACAGGAACTAGTCTGGCCAATAAATGTGCCATTTCCAAATGCATTGGGGTGGCTGTAGCTCAGGAGGTAGAGCGGGTCACCAACTGATCGGAAGGTCGGCGGTTCGATTCTGGCTACCTCAGGCAGCATGCCAATGTATCCTTGGGCAAGATACCTAACCCCAAGTTGCTCTCCGACGCAACCAACCGTCGGAGGTTGAATGTGTGTGAATGTTAGATAATAAAGCACTTAGCTTAGTTAATCATGGAAGTGCTTGAAATGGGTGAATGTAAACATGTTGTATAAGCGCTTTGAGTGCTCAGAAGAGTAGAAAAGCGCTATATAAGAACTAGTCCATTTACCATTTACTGCCCTACTGGACATGCAAGTAGAAAAAAACTCCATAGCAAGACTGCCATCCATCATCAGAAGTTATGTGTCCAACTTGAGTTTGGGTTACAGCGGTTTGCTGGCTCAGACACCAACATCAGATTCTATACCAGGTACAAGTTATTTTCAAGCTAACTGTTTAAAATATACCAAGGTCAATATCAGTTAAATTTTAAAAAGTATTTCCCATCTTAATGGACAAAAAATTATATCTTTTGTCTACCCATTGTATTTGTCATGTAGATGCATTGGTATTTAAACAATATCCTAACACTATCGATAAAATACAGAACCAAATAGCTTCTTAATGAGACATCTCAATATTAGATAGCATACCATTTGAGACATTAGCTTAGTTGTTACAGCTGGCATTGTTTTGATGACAGAGTGGCGTTAATTAATGTTTGAAATGATGCATTTCTCTTTTGTGAAAATATTTCCAAGCTATGACCATTTGATGGCATTTTGGTTTTTGACTGAGCCTTGCTCTTATAAAATGGTTTGGGTCTCAAGAGCCAAATCAGCTGCTGAGAGGAATGAAGAAGTGATGACTCAATAGTCAATAGTAGGCTATGGGCTTTGTTGGTAGCTAGAGCTTAGAGGTTTAGTGTGATTGCGTTTCTGTAGGCCTACATGCTAAAGGACTCAGCATCTTTTATTTTTAACCTCCCAGAGGCAGCTTGTCTCCAGCCAGTCGATGAGTTCTTTTTTCTTCATTTTCCTGTTAGTTGGTTTGAAGGTGAGGGTCAATGGCGCATTAATTCAACGTACACCAGTCCAAAGTGAGCCATATTATTGCAGCATGGAAAAGTTTTCCGGTAGCCAGGGTGGCTTAGACCACATACAAATGACGTGTTGTGGTGTGGGCGGCACAGGTTCAAGTCCCGGCCTGTTGCCAGTTTGCCCGTGTCTTTCTCCCATTTGCTGTCTCTCTACTGTGGGATAGAAGCCACTGTAGCCAAAAGAGAAAGGAAAAGTTTTCTTGCCACTGCACTGGGGTTCTCAATGCATCTGGCTTACACATGCAGAAATGCAGGATTATTTCCTTGAGCAATTTAAAGATTTCCCAGACACCCAGGTGATCCTAGACTGTACAGAACTGAGGTGTCAAACACCATCCTTACCACTACTCCAAGTGAAATGTGCTCTTCATACAAATCCTGCTGCACAATGAAAGTCCTGGTTGGCATAGCTCCACATGGTGCAGCGGCATTCATCTCTCATCTGTATGGTGGTTTGGTTATGGTGAAAGGGCTTTCAAACAATCAGGTATCACTGAGAAGTTAGCCGAAGACACGGCAGTGATGGTAGATAAGGGCTTCCCAATCAGCAACTTCTGTAAATGCAAGGTATACAGTCCACCTTTTCTATCTAAACAGAAGCAGATGCCAGCATACCAGGTTAAGACGACGCAGACTGAGGGTACGTGTGAGTCATTAGGAGGATAAAACTTTTTGATGGTGTCATCACCTTATCACATATCTACAACATCAACCAACTGTTTGCAGTAGCATGCATGCTGTCAAATTACCAAAACACAACATTAGTTAAAAAAAAATGGGTTAAGTAAGACTAGATGGACTTGTCACAAGACACCAGTATATGGTGCAGGTAGCTTATGGAAAATGACCTGCAGCTGAGGCCACTACTGTAGCATTTCGGCCTTCTCAGCTGACAAAACTTGATTACAAAACAGATACTTGAGTGCTGATAGTTGGTTATAGTTATTCCATCCATCTATTCTCCTCTGCTTATAGTTACTGATAGTTCTAATTCTTTGCAAATGTTGAATAATAATACTGTCATATTATGCTATTGTATTATATTACTATGCATATTTAACAAAATTATCAAAATTATAAAAAAGACTAGTTTTAAAATTGTTACATTTTTGTGATTTTTTTTCCCCATCGAAAATAACATTCAACATTTTCTTCACTCACTTGTTAGTTAGTGAGAGAAGTTATATGCACTTAATATCTAATTAAGTTCTCAACAAATTCAATGTTTTAAAGTGTTTTATAAACTCAATTGATACCATTGCTAAAATAAAACATTGAGTTCATACAAAAGTAAAATATCTGCATTGCAAATAAACCCAGAAAGTTTCCCAGTTATCTGCTGTATAAAGCCCACATCGTAGTTCTTGAGCTTCTCGTGTTCATTCTTCCTGATGTTGCTATCACTTGGTAATGCTACATCTATCACTACAGCCTTCTTACTCTGCTTGTCCATAGCTGAGAATCGGGCGAGAGGCAGGGTACACCCTGTACAGGTCGCCAGCCTGTTGCAGGGCCAACACAGAGAGACAGACAACCGTTCACACCTATGGACAATTTAGAATCACCAATTAACCTAACCCCACTAACTGCATATAGATAGACATAGACATAGACATAAACATAGACATTCACATAGACAAACTTTATTGTCATTCAAAATTGCACCATACAGTGCGCCTTAGAACAAGATTTCGTTGCTACAGGCTCGGATTAAATTTGGAGGACTTCAGCAGTGATGTACGAATAAGACTACCAGAAAGGAATAAAAATAAAGAGAAAAATACTAAATAAATAATCTAATCAAAAAAAAGTATATGTATGTACATACATACACATATACATATTTACACACCTACATATTTACATATTTATACATACACACACACACACACATATATATATATATATATATATATATATATATGTGTGTGTGTGTGTGTGTATATGTGTGTGTGTGTATACACATACTTAAAAAGACATGCAACATATACTATAAAATACTAATAAATACTAAAAATAAAAATGGCATTACAGTTTAGGATGTGGAGTGATGGTAGAGGCCCGTGGTGTGCAAGTGGCTTGTGCGAATGACTGCAGCATAAGTGGGTGAAACAGCAGCATGAATGCATGCAGAACTGTGCCAGAGCAGTGCAGCTACACAACCCCACCAGAGTTCAACAGTCTTACAGCTCCATGGAAGAAGCTGTTCCTCAGTCTGGTGGACCTGCTCTTGATGCTCCTCAGCCTCCTACCTGAGGGGAGGGGAAAAAAGAGTGTGTTTGCTGGGTGTGTGGGGTCCATTTAGGATGCAGGTGGCCCTTTTCCTGCATCTGGAGGTGTAAATGTCCATGGTGATGGAGAAGGTGACTCCAACAGTCCTTTGGGCAGCCTTCACTACCCTCTGCAGACCTTTCTTCTCTGTGCCACACAGTGATACAGGAGCCCAGGACGCTCTCCACCACACATCTGTAGAATGAGGAGAGGACAGAATACAAAAGGGAACAGCTAACCAACTGGAACAGGCCGGGAACTAAAGGCACAGAGAACAGGAAGAGAGACATAACTGAATGGGGGGACAAAATTTATGTGACACAACTAAACAGGGAACCAGACAACCACAGGGACAGGACACAGAGTTGACCCCCAGTGTCCTGTCCCTGTGTTCATCTGGTTCCCTATTTAGTAGACACGGGGACACTAAGGACAGAGACAAGACTAGGACAGACTTGACATGAAAAGGAACTAACATTAATTAACAGGGAACTCAGGGGAAGCGTGGTAACTAAACGGGGAATAGAATACAACAACCTCAAACCAAGAACAGAACCTAGAAGTTAGATTAAGGGGACCTAAAAGAATAAATACTAAGAATAATACTAGGATGTCAAGAATGAAGGACTAAACACTGAGGCATTACCAGTCATAAAAACACAGAGATGAAAACTAACCCAGTCATGGAAACATAAGCAAGGCAGGAATACATAAGGACTCAGGAAATACAATATAAGTGAAACCATGAGCAAAACTAGACAAACCTAGGAATTTAGGTCAAGTTTACTTATATAGCATCAAATCACAACAGTCGCCTCAAGGTGCTTATACAAATACACAGCTGCACTGCTGATATTTCATTATATATTTGATTAGTTTAAGTAAGTGCTAAACTCATTTTTCATCCATCCATTGGCTTCCACTTATCCTGTTCAGGGTCACAGGGGGCTGGAGCCTATCTCAGTTGGCATAGGGCGCGAGGCAGAGTACACCCCAGACAGGTCACCAGCCTGTTGCAGGACTACAGATAAACATTCACACCTGTGGGCAATTTAGAATCATCAGTTAACCCAAACCCACTGACTGCATGTCTTTGGACTGTGGGAAGAAACCAGAGTACTGAAGAGATATGGTCATCCTAAATGTGTACATTATGTTCCCTGAGACAATATGTGTTAGAATATAACATAAACACAATTGATTAACTGACATGAGAAGAACAGTGTGTTCTCTTTCAGGTCATTTCAGTCTCTACAGATCCCAGAGAAAAAACTAAACAAACAATAAAGAGAGACTTCGAGGTCAGTCGGACATCCAGCTGTTGTTTTGCACATTTATTGTTTTTTTATGTGATGTAATCAACATTGATAAGCTGACTATGAAAGCCGTAACTGAGAAAAGACAAGTGTGAATGCTCCATGCCTCTGCCCAGTTCTACACTGCACAGAACATGGGGTATTTAGCCCAGATTAATCTGTAAAAAAAAACCTGTTTGAAAATGGCATAATTAAATTTAATAATTGGACTCCTTATTCCCTTGTTTTTGTCTCATTACTGTTCAAAAAACGAACACGCACAAACACCAGTAACTAAGATAAAAAGACATTTTTTCATAATTTTCTTCAGTACCCACACAGACACAGTGAGAACATGCAAACTGCACACAGAAAGGTCCCGGCCAGAAGGTGGAGTCAAACCCAGGACCTTCTTGCTATGAGGCAGCAGTGCTAACCACTGCACCACCCTGCTGCCTTTTCAAGACGCTCAAATGTTTTATGGCTGTTTTGTGTGTTTTATAGATTGAATTATTCAATTGAAAAGTTAATGAAAAAATGATCCGTTTGAGCTCCATTCTTGTGACAAAATAAAAACTTATATGATTTCATTTCTTTGCTTGGCCTTTTCGCTCTTTCCATTGAGGGTCAGATCTAGACCAGAGTTTCAGTCTGGATTTGAAGCTGAAGAGAAACAGTTAACAGAGACAGAGTGACAATTCTCTGGATGACTGGAGTCCAACAAACCCTGAAACACAGCAACAAAAGACCACAATCCGCCTCTCCATCCTCCCTCCTCTTCCTCTACACCCCCATCACCAAAAGAAAAAAAAAAGGAGAGGATCCCATTATGTAACCCACCAACCATCTCACTCTTTTAACTGGCTCCCGGTTAAAAGAGTGAAGGAGATGGGAGCGATCACGTGGTGCACAAGCTTGTTTACCACAACAAGGGCTGGATGAGGGAGAAGTGGACTGTGAAGAGAGAGAGTAAGAAAGAGTTAAAGAAGAGGCGAAGCAGCTTTTCCCACCAACTCATTCACAACTCAAACGCTTTCACACGCTGCGCTGCCGACCGCCGTCACCATGGAAACGACTGGTCAACCAAAAGAAGCGGGGTTGGGAGGGTGGAGGAATGGGGGTGGGGGCAGGAACATTTTCACATCTGTCCATCTGTTTGTCCAGCTCATGAAACACTACACAACCAAAACTCCCTTCTGTGTGCGACAGTGCAGCGACTGTGTGGATGGAAGGAGTTCTGCTGTCCTCGACCTGTTCAGGCCCAAAGGTCTCACAACAGGAAACCTTACTCAGGAGCAAAGTCATCAAACGTCTGGAATGTTCTTTACATTTTTATTTATCTTTTCTTTGTTTGTTTTTAAGTCAGATTCTACTCATGCAGTTTTTATATGGCCAATGAAATTAAATTTAATATAAATACTAAAAAGTCCTCAGAGGCATTTCAAGATGCCTCCTTCTAGAAGGACTTTGCTGTTCTGTTATCTTTAGTTATTCGATGGCATCATCATCATCGGCCCATCCCTCCACAAGAATCTCTGCTCCTCCTGAGTGCTGCTCAGATTTTAGTGAAATAAGAGTCATTTTTCCTGGACATGGCTCTTTGTGAGCCTCCTCGAGATCTCATTGGATTGTAATTCTCATTAGTTTGTGCAATACAGCCAACTGATGACAACTAAACTTACAGTACTGTGCAAAAGTCTTGAGCCACCCCACATTTCTTTATATTTTTCTACCAATGACAAAGCATTACCCTGTGAGGAAGGAAGGAAGGAAGGATGGAATCATTAAGCTATACAAAGTCAAAGTTGCTTGTAATTTATTTAAGTGGTCTTGAGCAACAGTTCTCCAGGTTTTCTGGCTGCTTTTTTAACGATTTTCAGTCCAGTCCTTGTACCCGACCATTTTCAGGGGGATATTTGTTCATTTGTTGAACCACTTTATAACTGGCCTTTGAATCATTCACGCATAAAAAAAGGCTCATAATTCAGGAGATGAACCACTGTTGTGTCTACACATATCTGACAACTTAGCAACGAACCACTTTTATACTGTATCTGTAGGCACTTTGTTACCAGCAGCCTGTCACAAAAACACATCATTTGTTCCCATTTCTTTAGTTGACTCTATGAAAAATGCCAAAGATTACAGTCTGATAGCATAAAATAGGATTTTTGCACCAACACTGTGATTCCCAAAGAGCTATTAGCTGAAAACTTGGTATATCTCAGCGTGGTGTGTAATGTGTCCTTAAACTGGACAAGAAATAGGAAGAAAAAAAAAATCCAACAAAGACCTGACACAGAGATGCTTCTGGCCCTTCAGCTGATCCATTACTGAAGCCTCATCAGAAATGGTCTCAGTGGGAGAGGCGGCCCCAAGAAGTTAGGAAGGGAAACAGTGGGGAAAGGTTGGGGTATGCCACATTACACATTAGACTGAAAATTAGCAGCAACAGGTCTTATAGAATGATGAATCCAAATTTTACATTTTTGGTTCAAATCATCGCTGGTGTGTACAGACTCCAACAGTGAGTGCCTGCTGTCATCGGTAAAACATGGTGGAGACGCTGTCAGCGTCTGGGCTGCAGTTCAGCGAGTGGTGTCTTCTTAAAATTGATGTAATTATGAACACAGAAAAATAGCATCAGATTTTGATCCACCATGCTGTACCATCTGGACATCCAAAGATAAGCTCTGAATGTAATTCAGGCCTGAAAAACTATTCCTGAAGACAAAATGCAACAAAGCTGCCTCAGAGACTTCAGACTGTGATGAAGGATAAAAGTCTGACTGACTCACTCAAACTGGACAAACCCTGTTTTTTTGCCTTATATACTGCATTTCCATGCATGTTTGCAGAAGATTCAATAAGTCCCTGCACTTTCTTCCATTTTCCAAGCAAAATATAAAGAAAGGTGACTCTTGTATCCATTGTTGACAATGATAAAACTGTGAAAAATGTAAAAAGTGCCGATGTATGGATTGTTCTCTGAGTCTGACTTTAGCTGAAGACAGAAGACATCTCTGTCATTTACAGAGTCCTTTGACAGGAAGCGTCTGTGTTACAGTGCCGGATCCAGCCTGGATGAAAATAAGCAGAATAAACATCTTGAGCAAACTAATGTTAAAAACACTTATTACTTCCTATCCATATTGTGGCTTATTGTGTTTGAGGAATAGCAGTCGCTGCAGGAATCAACATCTGCACACATCAATTATTTCCTGCTTCTAAATTCAGATAAACCTGAAGTTATTGTAGACTGGACTATTGCAATTCATTATTATTATCAGGCTGTCCTAAAAGCTCCCTGAAAAGCCTTCAGCTGATCCAAAATGCTGCAGCTAGAGTACTGACAGGGACTAGAAAGAGAGAGAATATTTCTCCCATATTGGCTTCTCTTCATTGGCTCCCTGTCAGATCTAGAATAAACTTTAAAATCATTCGTCTCACATGCAGGTCTTGAATAGTCAGGCCATAAGACAAACTGGGGCTTTAAACACACAGACACACTGAAGGCTAATGGGAAATGAGACACAACTGGGGAACTAAACAGGCTGACGCTAAATAAGATAAACAAGCCAATGGAAAGAAAACTAAACACAATACACAAGAGCCACAGAACTACCAAAATAAAACAGGAAATAGCCAAGCAGAGAGACTTGACAACAAGACACAGGAGAGGCAGGACAGCGGAAACAAGGAAAATCAACAAACTAAAACCATGAACAGAAACTAGAATCGCAAAACTAACTGAACTCTAAATGCAAGTTGACCATGAATAACAAAACTCAGCCTCCAAAAGCAATAAAAAACAAAAGCTCAGGAATAATGACACGGAAACTAATGACAGAAAATAATAAATAAAACTCTGAAACACTGGGTCAAAACCCAGGACCACAAAAAGTATTTTCCACGATGGCAGATTTCACCGTCCATCGCTCCATCAGCTGGCTGCACTTGTTTACATGAGCACAGGTGGAGGTTGTTCTGCTAACTAAGCAAAGTAATGTTGAATGTCAAAGAAAGAAATGTTAGAGTCGAGCATCATTTACTCCTTTAACTGTGAGCATCTGTCCTGCTGTTTTTACAATGAAGTTTGTGTAAACACAATAAAGCCGTAGGAGTGGGTGGAGTCAGGTGGCGCTCACGTCTCACCGACTGTCACTGCAAACTGTGCACGTGTCCGCTTGTGTAGTTTAAAGCATGTCTGTGGTTTAACGTTTGTCAGCCCTGCCCCCTGCAGTTTCCTATTCTGTCTGATGGGAAGCAGTTGCAATGAAAACATCCATCAATTTTCTACTGCTTCACGGCCACGGTGGGACTCCGTTCTCCTTGATAGGAGCAGGAGCTGGAGTGTCCTGTGATCACACAGACACGCTGAGCCCACCCTTCAGGACCCGGTGTGTCTGCGTGGGTTCTCCTCCTCCCACAGTCCAAAATTACGCATGGGGTTCGTTTAATTGGTGATTCGTGTGAGTGCTTGTGTGTCTCGCTGTGAGAGGTTAGACCTTGCCAGCACCCCCCCATCCACAAAGCTGTAGACTCGCGAGACTTTGAAGTCTGCCGTCGAATCGTGGCTGCAGCTGTCGCAACTGTAAACAGTTTACGGCAAGCCGTATTCCAGGGAGTACAGGGACTCCACGTGAATGTGGGAAATGTTCACATAAAGTGTTGATTTCGCGTCATCGTGATTCCTGTTGTGAAGCTTTAGCCTCTGCTGTGGCAGCATGCTGTATCTGATCGGCCTGGGGCTCGGAGACGCCACCGACATCACGGTGAAGGGTCTGCAGGCGGTGAGGAGCTGCTCCCGGGTCTACCTGGAGGCCTACACTTCCGTTCTCACCGTAGGCAAAGAGGCGCTGGTGAGTCTGGAGCACTGCGGCGTAAAGGGGTTCATTTGAGGACTGAAGTGAAACTACAGCCCCGATGAAGCTGTGGGAGAACCAGGAAGCAGATTATTACTTTCCCATCAGTGTTTCCTACTTGTAGATGCCTGACTTTGAACACGCATGCAACCTGCTTCAAAATTACAGGCTATGATTTTTGAACATCAATAGTAGCAGATTAAAAAGAATGATCCAGGTTTTTCTGCAGGCTTCACTGAAGTGAGGCAGAGACAGCACGCATGTTTGCAGTCACACCTGTGGCCACAGAAACATTACTAATAATTAACAGTCAGGGTTTAGAAATGAGTGACATGATTTATTTCAGGGTTTTGTAATATTTCTACTGAGAGAAGCAGGAATATGACAAAAAGTCTGAAACACTGCAAACCCGTCAGCTCACTGCCTACAGCAACATCACTTTACATTCAGTTTAGTTTATGTCTTATTAATGAGCCATAATCAATATGAAAAAGAAAAAACACAGGCCTTTTAAAATTAACTGCTTACTGGGTTCCATTGTAGAAGTTGCAGTTTTTAATAGTTTAAATACAAACAGCATCTTTCAGAAACACTAAAGCCTTTCATTGGATGTATGTTCAAAATAAGGTATCCATGCAACCTGAAATCAAACAGCCTTTACTCGGTGCTGCTGGAAGGTTTTCTGTCAGTAAGAGGAAGCAAACAGAGTCCTGACAGTGTTGGATCTCCTGGATAAGGTGGACTTGGCGTGTATTCATGTGTGTGTTTGTGTGCCTGTGGAACAATACGTAAAAAGCTTTTATTTTTCTATTTTTAAATATTAATTAAAAAAAACCATAATCTATGTTTATCTGAATCTAAATCTGCAAAATAATGTTTCTAAAGCCTAGAAATAAATCCCCCTGCCCCCCTTCAGACTCGCCCCTGCTTGCAGGTATCGCTGTGATAGAAAGCAGACGGCTGCCGTCAGCAGCTGCCTGATTCAAACATGCTGTCAGACTAAGTTTATAGTTCAGCTTCATCTTTTATTTTAGCTTCTGTATCTTTACTGTAGATTTTCTCTGAGTAAAACAAACAGCGGTGGATGGAGCAGCTACAGCTTTTTTTTTCTTATCTAGTCTGTTTTGGGCTTGAACAACTGCTTTAAATTCAGTTTCAGTGTCTGAGGTGGAAACGTGAAGCCGAGCGTCACTGAGAGCAGATCTGGTTTGTTAAGCTTCATCAGCGAGACCAATCGAGATCCACAGCGCTACGGTGTCGCCGCGTTTAGGCAGAACTCATAATCCCTCTTCACACCGTTGGCTCCCCAGCCAAGCACACACACCAACTGTCTGAAGCTGCAGTTCGTCTCATAATTAGTAGGATTACTGTCGCAACAACACATCGTCAGGAGGGTAAAACAAACCTGTCTCACAACAATCAAATGCTTCTTTTTTTCCAGGGTGTATTAGCATGGATGAGTCCACCAAAAACTTCCACTCTGCATTTGTCAAGTTCTTGCATTTCTCTTCACATGTCATCTTGTAGAGACAAATTTAGCAAACGACAAAGTTATATACAACTGTGTACATTAAAATGCAGGCGATGCCTCAGACGTTTTTTGCACAACTATATACAGAATAATCAGGTGTCACAATAAGATGCCACACAAATTATTTGTGCTGCTACAAAAACGCTCAGATTACTGGCTTACTTGTGGTTCCTAGTAGAGTTTTTAAGAAATATTGATATATTTTCATACATGCGATATAAGATGAGATAATATCGTTTATATCAATATAGTCACGTTACAGTCATACTTGTTTGTCTCTGCACAACTTCACACTGCTCCGCTTCTCTCCCTCACCGCTTCACCCGTAATTCATGTAGGAAGCGACAGCAGGGCAGTGTCGCCAACTTAGCAACTTTGTTGCTAGATTTAGCAGCTTTTCAGACCCCTCTGGCGACTTTTTTTTTTTTCAAAAAAGCCGCTGGCGACAAATGTAGCGACTTTTCCCGGTGACGTCAGCGACTTTTGGAGAGTTTTGGAAACCTGAAATCCGCCGCTGTCTCCGTGTTTTGGATACATACAGCCTTCGTACTGCATCCATTTGTAAGCTTTGGCATCGCCTGGACCCCCAAGAGTCCCTGGCCACATAGACAAAAATACCTAGAAGCCGCATTGAGAGTCTGACTCGTACGTCAACGTCGCCGCCATATTGGAGGGGGCAAAAGCGGCCAACATAACGTGAGAGAAATGCTGCACTCTTGTGCTGAATGGAGTTGTTTGAACCATTGTATTTGGCCATTCTTACATTTTTTTTGTGCCTAACAGTTTCCCAGTGTATATTAGTGCATATTTGAATGTGTGAATGAACGCATTAACTTAAATAACGCTTTAAGAAAGGCGCTTTATGAAGTTCGGTCCATTCACTTGTATTATTTCACATCGCAGCTTTGCCTCCTCCAATATGGCGGACACACAGTTAGGTCAGCGGGCCAACCCAGTCAACGAGGCGTCTACATATATATTTCTTTGCCTGGCCATACCTTGTTTTTCTTTTTCTTTTTTTTTCTTTTTTTTACTACATTTTGAGTTAAAGATTTACAATAGTTATTTTGTAAACAGTATCAACATTACAAAATATCCATATACAGCCAAGTCGAAAATATATATACACACCTCTATATATAGAAGCATGTAGAGGTAGGGAGTGTATGCAGTATACAGTACTTTGCAATAAACAAAAAACATGAAGGAACAAAACAATATACAAACTCTTACAAGATTGCTTAATGAGACAATATTTTGTATTTTTTGCTTAGGTCAGTAGTTTTAATCAATTTTTTATTATAAATTTTCAGATGTGATAATATTTTGAAATAAAAGGTCAGATCTGTTCACTTAAAAACCGAATATAAGGGTTTTTTAAATTTTTTTTATTTCATTTTATGTATGTAAAAGTTGGCTAGGATAACTAAAAAATTGACCATATATTGCTCATTGCTGGAAAAACGTGAATTGGAAAAGAATAATAATATGCCATGCTCTCTAAGTACAACATCTTTAGCAAAGTATGTTCTCTGATCTACCTGGAAATCTTTCCAAAATAGACTCTCACGCACACACTGAACAAATATGCGTTCTAGAGTTTCTACCATGTAGTTACAAAAAGAACATTTGTCTGTAATATCAGGGATATATTTACAAATAACTGACTTCAGTGGGTAATATTTATGTGTAATTTTAAACAACAGTTCTTTAATCTTGTTGGGCAACACATATTTATAAGGGAGAGTAAAAACAGAGTTCCATATACTGTCTTCCATTGTTTGTTCGATACATTTGTGTTTGGCTGCTGTTCCTGATCTGGGACCGAGAGACTTTCTGATGAAGGTGTTGTTGAACTTTTTGTCCAAGACGAAGACGCCTTCAATTGTGACGTAAAAGTTATTAAAAGTAACACAAATCTGTGCTGCATCGTGACAGAGATATGATGACAGATGACAGAGCATTTATTACAATACTGTGCTCCTTTTGGGAGACAGGAACGCTGTGTTTCTGTACAAAATCCTCATAATAATATGGAAGCCCTTTAGAATTAAAAAGCTGTTTCACAAGTAGGATGTTGTTTCTGAACCAATTATCAAAAAATAGTGATTGCCTGGCCGTACCTCAACTAGATAGCAGAAGGTGGTTTGCACCGTAAGTCACGTGACCTTAATGGCAGAAGTGGGTCTTTTTTGTGTGCTTGCAGACGCCGCATAGAGCGTGTGTCCTGTGATATGTCTGTGGATTTCCTGTCTCGAACCCTGCTGACTGAAGGATGGAAGTTTGTTCATTCAGTCTGTTACATGTTTGTTATTTGACAGAGTACCAGGTGTACAGGAGTACACACAGGAGGAAGTACTTTCCAGTGAAGTAGACTTCACCAGACTCGTTTTTAAAGAATAAGTCAGTTAAAAGGGAGTTTTTCCTTCCCACTGTCGCCAAGTGCTTGCTCATAGGGGGTCATTTTGATTATGTTTTTTCTGTATCACTGTAGGGTCTTTACAATATAAAGCACCTTGAGTTGACTGTTTGTAGTGATTTGATGCTATATAAATAAAATATAATATTCCTTGTGGCAGCAGTGAAACTGAATCAGTCTGTTGGAGAAGGATTCAAAAAAACTTTATTCCCATTCTTCTCATGAAAACCATGACAGGAACAAAATTCAATTTCTGACGTCCCTATACCAAAATATTTTTCCAAGAGTTTTTGTTCCTTTTTGAGAGGCATTGCTGTGAATTTTCTTTCTAGGGAATAATTTTTTTCAGTGGATCAATCCCCGGCACCTCCAGTCCATCTGTCAAAGTGTCCTTTGGCAAGATACTGAACCCTGAGTTGCCCCTGGTGTGTGTGTGTGTGTGTGTGTGTCTGTTAGAAAGTGCCTGGGCATAGATAAGTGTTGTACAAATGTGTGGGTGAATGAGACTTGTGGTAGAAAGTGCTGAGTGCTCAAATTGAGTAGAAAGGCGATGAGTACCTGTCGGTTTTAAATGCTGAATAAACTAAAATCCCATCCATCCGTTTTATTCCGCTTATCTAATTCAGGGTAACAGGAGGGTGAGCGCTAAATGGTAAACTTAGATGGAAAATGGACCTAGGCTTGTATAGTGCTCAAAGTGCTTTTAAAATATCCTAACAGTGGGTTCCTTTGCTTCAGGAGGAGTACTATGGGAAGCAGCTGATCCTGGCAGACAGAGATCTGGTGGAACAAGGAGCTGATGAAATCCTGGAGAATGCAGATGTCACTGATGTGGCTTTTTTGGTGGTGGGCGACCCATTCGGGTGAGTCAAACTGTCCGTGTAGCTGGACAGTATAAGCAGCAGCTTGTATTGATCGCACAGATCTGCAGTCTGCTGCGTCAGCACTTGGACTGTAGTGGAGAGCAGCAGAGTCGGATGAAACCACAGAGTTTGTGTCAGAGCAGAGCTTTTAAATTTTAGCAGATTTCTCCCCAGAACCACAAGATTCCTCAGAGTTAATAACAGAGTGCTGAGCAGCTCGCTTCCTGCCTGAAATACACAAACTATGTAGTCTTTTGTCTGTGGGAATTTCTGACTTACAGTTTACATCAAAAAAGAAGCTGGTTCTGAAGCTCCTTTTCATCACCCTGAGGTCTAACCCGTCCATAACCTCAGCATCTGTACGTTACTCTGTCGTTCAGTCACACAGTCTGCCGACACAAAACTGCAGAACAACACACAGATCTGATGTTTCTGTGGACTCTTCTGCTCTTTATCTCCACGGGTTAGTTCACTGTGACAACAGTGGGACAGCCCAGTGTCAGCTAGTTCACTGTTTTATGCAGCTCTCAGTATTTAGCAGCTGAACAAATTTTATTTATTTCATATGAAAAAGCTGCCCTTGTCCCATGTGTTCTTCTGCAGTGCTACCACACACAGTGACCTGGTGCTGAGAGCAGTGAATGCTGGGATACCATACAAAGTCATTCACAATGCCTCTGTCATGAATGCAGTGGGCTGCTGTGGTCTGCAGGTAAACTTTTTCCTGAACTGAGTCTGTGAGGTACAACTTCCTGTCTTACACAAATATATGCCATTTAGGTTTTTATTCGTTTATGTTTTTCCACATATAATAATGAAGACAATAAGAGAACACAGTTTTTATGTTTATCTGATTCTAGTTTTACCCTGAAATGCTTAGGATGGTTTACAAAACCTCTACACACCTCAGGGTTTTCATACAATAAAGGGGCAAACAACTGTAATGTCAAGAATTACACAGGGTACTAAAGTTCAGAGAAGAAATTCATTTGAAAATGCATAACTGCGAGAAGAAGTGGTCACCAAGTGGTTTCAGATCACTGAGACTCGGGACTCAGAGGATCAGCGTTTGCACTGTTGGTGTTTTGGACCTGGAAGTGACCATATTTGGATGCAAGGGTGAAGTGTTATCAGCTAATGTTTAAACAGCACAATTTTTAGCCATAATGAAATTGAAAGGCTAAGTGTTTTTTGTTTGTTTTTTTTCTTTAAATGCTGAAAATGCTTTTTAATGTGTTAAAGTTCAGTTAAGTTATATTTAAACCCATCTACCTTCACTACCTCTTCTCCTTGCAGCTTCACTGTTACACCTGTCTCCCTCTCATTCACACACATGTATTTTTTTATCTTGCTTCTACTGACTTTCATTCCTCCTCTCTCTAGAGCATTTCTCCTCCTCTCCAGGCTCTCTTCCACCTGCTCCATAGTCCCACTACAGATCACATAGTCATCTGCAAACATCATAGTCCACAGAGACTGCATCACTCTCACATACTTCTCTTCCAGTCCTGACTTCTTCATGCAGTTCCTCTCGTGGCACCCTAGCATCTGCTTTCTCTAGATCCACAGACACAGTGAAGCTCCTTCTGACCTTCTCTATACTTCTCCATCAACACCCTCAAAGCAAACATCACATCTGTAGTGCTGTTTCTCAGCATGAAGCCATACTGCTGCTCACTGATGGTCCCCTCTCTCCTTAGCCTACCTTCAACTGCTCTTTCCCATATCTTCATGGTGTAGCTCATCAGCTTTATCTCTCTGTAGTTACTACAACTCGGCACATCAGCCTTCTTCTTGGAAACTGGTACCAGTACACTTCTTCCCCATTCCTCAGGCATCCTCTCACTCTCCAAGATTGTATCAAATGGTTAAAAAGTTCACTGCCCTCTCTCCCAGGAAAATCAATACTTGCATGTATGTCATCTGGACCAGCTGCCTTCCCACTCTTCATCCTCTTCAAAGCTGCCCTCAATTCCTCCTTACTAATCCTCTGCAGTTCCTCATTAACTAACTTGGTCCTCCTCTCTCATTTTCTTCATTAATGACTTCCTCAGAGTACTCCTTCCAACTTCTTCCAACACAGTGCCTTCAGTTAGTTAAACTGCAGGAATGTCTTAAAGACATAAAGGCCTGGATGAACTCTAATTTCCTGCTTCTAAATTCAGAGAAAACTGAAGTTCTTGTACTCGGCCCCACAAATCTTAGAAACATGGTGTCTAACCAGATACTTACTCTGGATGGCATTACTTTGGCCTCCAGTAACACTGTGAGAAATCTTGGAGTCATTTTTGACCAGGATATGTCCTTCAATGCACATATTAAACAGATATGTAGGACCGCTTTTTTGCATTTGTGCAATATTTCTAAAATTAGAAACATCCTTTCTCAGACTGATGCTGAAAAGCTAATTCATACATTTATTACTTCTAGGCTGGAATTGAGCCCACTGAGTCATCAGTAGTGTTTAGTGAGGTCATAGATCAAGGGAGCTGGTCTTTATGCAACCAGAGGAGTCGCTCTCTGGTGGCCATTTAAAACAAACATGTTTAAGGTGTTGAGCGTTAGCTTGACTTTTCATACCCAGAAGCTGCTTCCGTCTTTCTGTTTATGTGTCCTGAGTGCAGCTGCAGCTCATGATAAACCTCATTAAACAACTGTTGTAACACTGAAGACTTCACAGTAATGCCACCTCATCAATAACTGAACTGTCAGGGCAGCCAATCATAGAGCAGATCCCAGCTGCAGCTCCCCCTCATGCACACATGCAAAGATTAGCATTAATGCAAACACAGCATCTCCAGTGGGAGGTTATTAATATGCTAATGAGAAAGGAGGCATGCAAATGAGCTCTGTGTTCCTTCCTCTGGGAGCAGGGGCTGTTTGAGGGACGCGCACACACTCACAGCTGGAGCCCTGCAGGGCTTTTCTCTATGGAACAAACAGTATATTATTTTATATAATATTTTCTGATTCTCTGAATTTTGTTTTGTTTTTTGAGGAGAATAATGTCGGCAAAAAAAAGAGTTTCTGAGAACAGTTTTACCGTTTAGCCCCTTTCAGACATGAACAGGAACATTTACACGTCACTCTGAATTCATAAAGTCGATGCAGGCAGTCTTGTTAGCACACAGACACGTGATTAGGACTTGTGCGGCAGATGTCTGCCCTTTCCTGCCTGGTTCTGCTGGGGATCTCTTCCTTTTAAAAGGGAGTTCTTCCTTCCCGCCACTGCAAGTGCTGCTCATAGGGGATCATTTTATTGTTGGAGTTTTCTCTAATATTCTCAGGTCTTCACCTTGCATTATAAAGCACCTTGAGGCGACTGTTCTTGTGACTTGACGCTGTATAAATAGAATAGAATAGTTTAAATTAAATTGAAAGTGCATGATCTTTTTGTAGAATATCCCAAAATAAAAAAAGAAAAGCCTTTGGTGTGAGTCTTGCACTGTAAGTCTATGTTCTCACAGAAGCCCCAAACCTGTTTCTTCAAGCTGTGTCCACACTGTTGCACAAAGTCTTGTGTCACCCTTCATTTCTTTCTTTTACTTCCAAGGAGCCAGACTTTCTTTTAATTTTTTAAATGGCCTTCAGCAATAGTTCTCCAGGCTTTTTAAAGGTCCTAACCACCTAATTACTGGTTGTTCCACTCTTGGCAGGTTTAATTATTGCATTTGCGATAAGCGTCGGAGTCTTTTCATGACTCAAGCGCTTCGAGTGCTCAGAGTAGAAAAGCACTATATAAGAATTAGTCCATTTACCATTTACCATCTTTCACTTTGCTGTGGAGGAATTTTGGTCCACTCTTTTTTTGCAGAATTGTTTTAATTCAGCCACATTGAAGGGGTTCCCTACCTAAACGGCTTGTTTAAGGTCATACCAAAGCATCTCAATCAGATTTGTCTGGACTTTGACTACAAAACCTTCATTTTGTTTTTTTTTGAGCCATTCAGTGATGGACTTGCTGCTGTGTTTTGGTTCATTGTCCTGCTGCATAAACCAAGGATGCTTGAGCTTCAGGGCATGAACTGATGGCCGGATATTTTCCTTAAGGATTTTCTGGTACCGAGCAGAATTCCTGATTCCATCAAGTTCTTGAGGTCCTGAAGCAGCAAAGAAGCCCCTGACCATCACACGAACACCATGTTTGACTGTTGCTATAATGTTCTTTTTATGAAATGCTGTTTTAGTTGTATAGCAGATGTGACAGGACTCAAACCTTCCCAAAAGTCTCGGGCATCATCAAGATGTTTTAGGTAAATGTGAGACGAACCTTTGTGTTCTTTTTGGTCAGCAGTGGTTTTCTCCTTGGAGCTCTCCCATGGATGCCATTTTTGCCCAGTCTCTTTCTTATTGTTGAATCATGAACTCTGACCTTAACTGAGGCAAGTGAGGCCTGCAGTTCTTTAGATGATGTTCTGGGTTCTTCTGTGACCTCCTGGATGAGTCGTCGATAAGCTCTTTTGAGTAATTTTGGTAGGTTTGTGAATGTTCACCACTGTTCCAAGTTTTCTCCATGTGTGGATAACTGTGGTTCACTGGAGTCCCAAAGCCTTAGAAATGTCTTTGCAACCCTTTCCAGACTGACAGATGTCAGTGACTTTGTTTCTCAACTGTTTCTTTCAATTATTTCAGGATGTTCTGCTTTTTGAGGTCTTTTAGCCTGCCTCACTTTGTCACAGAGGTTCTATTTAAGTGATTATTGATTCAACAGGTCTGGCAGTAATCAGGCCTGAGTGTGACTGGTGAAGTTGAGCTCCGCTTTCCAAAAACTGTGGATAACCACAGTTAATTCATGATATAGCAGAGGAGGGTTTGGCAGTTACATTTTCACACAAGGCCAAGTAGGTTAATTTTTTTTTTTAAATAAATAATTTAAAAACTGAATTTTGTATTTACTTGGGTTATCTTTGACTAATATTAAAACTTGATTGATGGATCTGAAACTCAGTGTGACAAATATGCAAAAAACTAAGAAATCAGAAAGAGGACAAATGCTTTTTCATGGCTCTGCACAATAATGAGCATCTACAGTCTATAAAAAGCAGTGAGACTCTGTCATGGTTTGGGGCTGCCAGTGGTGTTGGGAAGCTTGTCAAAATTGATGCAATTATGAACATGGTATTACACAGTGAATCCCAAATTAGTTTGGGATTCACTGTGTAATACCATATGGAAAGTTAATGATGGTGACTTCATTTTTCGGCATGACAGTGATCCCAAACAAACTGCCAATGCAGTAAAATCATACCTGAATTACACACAATCAATGGATTGGCCTCCCCAGAGCCCGGACCTGGCATCATCCTGACAACAAAAAGCAGCCAACATCCAAAGAAGAGCTTTGAATGTCCTTCAAGAAGCCTGGAGAACTATCCATGAAGATTGCTTAAAGAAATTACAGCAATGTTGTCTCAGAGAGCTAAGGCTGTGATGGAGAATAAAGGTGCTCACACCAAATATTGACTTTCAAGCTCGTTAGAAATGTACAAACTGCACAAACACCCTACCCAGAAGGCAGAGCAGGTCATCTACTAATTGGATTGTGTGTGAATATTAGATAGAAAGCACTATGTGCTTGTATGAATGAGTGAATGAAAGTAACTGGACAAACTGACATTTTAAATATGATTGTCTTTAATACTTAGGCCAAAATCTTTTGCAGTCAGTGTCTGTCTGAAGTCTAGAACCCATGTACATCACCAAGTGCTCCGTTTCCTCTCTTGAGGTGTTCTGCCAGGTCTTTACTGCAGCCATCATCAGCTGCTGCTTGTTTTTGGGTCTCTCTTCCTTCAGTTTTGAAAAGTATGTTGTTGTGTTGAGTTTATGCAACTGGGCCATTCAACATTACCCCATTTCTTTGTCTCTCTTGTGTTGCTCCACAAAGTTTGACAGATGATGTGGTTTTCTTCAGATCGTGTCATGACTATCTTCTCAAGAGTGACTTTGTTGTGAAGTTGTTTTTCTTAAACTGTGGGGGGGGGGAGAAAGTGGCAGTCATCCATTTTATTTGTCTTCACCAGGCCATGCGCTTTGAGTGCTCAAGTAGAGTAGAAAAGTGCTATATAATAACCAGACCATTTGAGGCAATTGTTCAATTACATTTGAGCCTCTGAAAATGGTGGACTATGAAAATGGATGTAATTCCTAATCAGCACTTTTGTCAAACCCCTTGAATTCAAGCTGGAAGTCTGCATTTCAGTCACATGTTAACGGTTTGACTTAATATCCACCGTGGTGGTGGTGTAGAGCAGAAATGGCATGCTTTGTTGTCCTAAACCCTGTGAACCTGACTGTATGTACTTGCATTGCTGATGATATTTGTAAATACACCTATTTGCATTAGTCACATTATGGGGACTCGACTTCATTTCGGGGGACATGAAGCATCACCAAATGTCAGTGGTTTAGTTCAGTCATTCATGTGGAAATGACTGCAGCTCAAATTCCTGTGATGTGATGAACTCGTGTCTCTCTCTTTACATGTGTTTGTGTCAGCTGTATAATTTTGGGGAGACGGTGTCTGTGGTGTTTTGGACAGAGACGTGGAGACCAGAGAGCTTCTACGACAAAATCTGTAAAAACAGAAAAGCTGGACTGCACACGCTCTGTCTACTGGGTGAGACATACACACGGATCAACGTTTAAATCTTCTCAAATAAGATCCACAATACCAAGATAAAATTATAAGTGAGAAAAAATATCAATAAAATTGTAACAAATATTATTTGAAATACTCAAAAACTAAAACTTCAGAAATGTTCATTTGAGATGCCCCAAAAATCAAATTATGAAATATATCTTAGAAACGTAAAATAATTACACTTAACTTTCAATAACTGAAAAATTATTAATTAAAGGAAAAAGAATTAACAATTAACATAGTTTTAAAATGTCCTGATATTGAAGATGTGTAAAGGATAGACAACAGAAAAAACTGTGTGTGTTCGTATATGTGTTTGTATAATGTAAAATGTCAACATCCTGCAGCACAGCCCAGCTGCTCAGAATGAATTAATCTGTAATGATACTGATGGCTGCCTGAGGCGTTCTTCTTTTATGTCCTCTAATGAATATTTATAACACACCCACTCACCAGCAGGTCATCCACCTCCCACCGGACTGTTAATTTATGGGGGGGTCGGGGCATTTGGGGTCCCTGGGGTGATTGATGGTGACCATCCGCAGGCTTCCTAAATGCACCACTCATCCATCACGTCTCCACCCACATGCACATTCAGAACAGAGCACAGCCATGTTGTTTCACCACGTACACCAAGCAGCACAAGTATTTATTTATTTCAATAATTAACTAAGACTTTGGACTTTTATTAATAATTGCATATTCTGTTTAAGTAATTTAGAAGAAAACAATATGCAGTATCACTCATAAAGATGCAGCCATTATGATAAGGAGAATATTTACATACACTACACAGCAAAAATATTAGAATAATGCTAAAAAAAAACTTTACATTTAGATTTTATTTATTTGTGCATTTAGACTTTTCAAAATAATCCTCTAGTTTCAGGCCTGTAGATCATCAAATAAAATGTTACAAAAATGAAACCGAAGCACAACATGAGCCATTTTTTTGTTATGTTTGTGTGGTATTTTGTATGTTTGCAATACGGCAAAGAGCTGATCAAAATACTTGCCTAAACAATTTTGACAATTTAAGTAGACCTAGTAGACCCAGCTGTGAGGCGACTGTTTGTTGTGGTGGGCTGGCTGTGGCTCTGCAGGTGATCTACTAATCGAAGGTTGGTGGTTTGATTCCGGGCTGCTCAAGTCTGCATACCAAAGTATCCTTGGGCAAGATCCTGAACCCTGAGTTGCTCCCAATGTATTCATCGGAGTGTGAATGTGTGTGACTGTCAGACAGAAAGCACTTAGATGTAGAAAAAAGTGTTTGCATGAGTGTGTGTAAGTTGAATGCAAACGTGTTGTATGAAGCGCTTTGAGTGCTCAAGTAGAGCAGAAAAGTACTATATAAGAACATGTCCATTTATCATTTGGTACTAAATAAATAAAATTGAACTGAAAACTTGTCGTTCATTTTCTAGCTGTAAATGGACTGATACTGATGCTTACGGGAATGTTGACATGCAGAATGGAAGTGCTGGGAATCGAACCACCTACTTTCCGATTGGTAGACAGCTCACTCCATCTCCTGAGACACAGCGGCTGTCAGTTGTGGTTTTAAAAACCAAAGCTGACAAGTTTCTTTCTATTTTACATTATTTATATATTCAGATCACTGAATATTTGAAAATTGCTATCTGCAGATTTTTCTGCTCAGTTCAATTTTACGTATACAGCGCCAAATCACAGCATCAGTCGCCTCAAGGCACTTATCTTCAGACACGGTATAATAAGATGGTTTAACTCTTAATGACTGATGGCATTTCGAGCTCTAAGCACTTGTTTCACAAAGTTTTCTTCTTTTGTTTTTACTGGCAGACATTAAAGTCAAAGAGCAGAGCATTGAGAACATGATGAGGTAAGAACCAGGTTCAGATCTCATCCAAAGCCTCCTCTGGGTCCGAAGGTGAGGTGAAGTCATCTGTTGCTTTCTGAGCTAACCCTCAGTCAGTGCTCGTCTCTGGTTCTGAGCAGTGTCCATGTGAAGCTGCTCAAACTGCACTGATGCTGAAACTGAGGAAGAAATCCACCCAAGCTTCGTGGCAGTGGGCAGGGTTTTGCTTTTGTTTCTGGAGTTAGGTGCTGGGGGTGGGGTGACAGACACCCTCTCTATCTATATAGACTAGGCTTAAAATTTTACTTTTGATAAAGGTTATAGTTAGGGCTGGATCAGGTGACCCTGAACCCTCTAATAGGCCTAGACTGTTGTGGGGCGTTTCTGCAGACCTGCAGATTTAAATTAAAGGAGTCGGTCTGTCATCTGGTTAAAAGTTCTGCTTTGATTATTGATTTCAGGGGAAGAAGATCTACGAACCTCCTCGCTTCATGACAGTCAGTCAGGCTGCAGATCAGCTAATACAGATCATCCGCAGGAGGACGGAGGAGGGCGAGGAGTTGGGTGAGTCACAGCTGCCATGCAAATACCTGATTGACTCAATAGGACCCCATACAAAACATCTTTTAATTAGTACTTCAGTTTAACCCCAGATTGTTTTTGGTACAGTAAAGTCATCACAGTTTGAGGGAATTTAATGCTGCCACTGTTTGGAGATTTAACTTTTAATATCTGGAGAAAAAGTCATTTTGATAGTAATATTTTGAGGGGGAAAACTCCTCAAATTTCAAAGTTTTTAAACAGTCCTTAAAGAGTCGGCTGTGTTCTCTGCCCCCCTCCCCAGGCATGTCAGAGGACACGGTGTGCGTCGGCGTCGCCCGACTCGGCTCTGATGACCAAACGATTCGTGTAGGAACATTACATCAGCTGGTGGCATGTAACCTCGGCGCTCCGCTCCATTCGCTGGTCATCACCGGTCGACTCCACCCGCTGGAGGTGGACATGCTGCGACTAAATGCGGAACCAAACGCACTGGAAAACCTGCGCATGATCGACAGCTCCGTGTACATCTCTTGACACACAGTCCTAGACCTGCTTGTCTACAAGTACCATTCATGACACAATGCATTCCCAGGCCCCAAACAATAGCCTGATCACACCCCGAAGCATAACTCAAGCATCCCTGAAGAACAAGCTGTGATGTTTCAGTTTAGGTGGTTCTCAAAGACGATTCAGGGCCAAACATAATCTTACTCAAGACTCAGTGGCTTAATCCTAATGCCTAAAACTAAGCCTGAGCCTTTGAACATGCTCAAAGACTGCCGAAAATGTCCCCCAGTTATGATGGGTTTAAAATTGGTCCTCACAAAGAATGCAAACAGACACAGGAAACAATGAATTAACAATAATGTATTGATGGAATGAAAAACATTTGAAGCAGCTGAACTCAGCTCCAACTTTAATGTCTGCAGATGTGATCATTTCATGTTAAATTGAACAGGTTTACAGTGGTGTCACTGTGATCGCTCTGATATTAAAACCATGTACAAATACTGCTGCATCTGAAATGAAAGCTTTCTTTCCATGGGGCTCTGATCCTTCCTTAGCTGTTTAATTAACTCTGTTTCAGTCAATCAGTACTACAGATGTGATGAAGAACAGTCGAACACAGAGAACCAGAATTATTTATTACAGCTGAAATTTAAAAAAGGAAACCAGCTGAACACCACTGACCCGTCACATGGTTTTGGCACATACAGAGTGACTCCACGCACACTGTCGACCAATCAACAGGTCTGAGCAGTGACGCCAGAGGTGGTGGGAGGGGCTCAGATTGTCTCATGAGGAAGGCACTTACCCATAATTCTTTGCAGGAGAGACAGGATTATTATTGTGGACAGGCCTATATATATAATTTTTTTTTACTTTTCATAAAGTGGGGGTGGGGCTGTTTGAGTTCATCAGCTCTGAGAGCCCTCCCCTTATCTCAGTCTGTCCTGCGGTGACTGTGGGAGTCGGAGGTCACCTGCAACAGTAGACTGAATTGGTCCCATGTGTAGAGGAGTATGAGCGGCTTCTACATGGCAGCTGTGTCGATCTGAACATAGAGCTGCCGAACTCCTGCCTGTGGAAAGACAACCGTTAACCACTGCCGAATACTATGTTGACATTATAGTGCTACCATCAAACCATCAATGTGCCAAAGTAAGAACAGTACTGCTGATACAGCCCAACATGTACCTGGGTGAAGATGTGGTGTGTCTGGCTGAGGATCCAGCGGGTGTCGGCATCAGGGGCGACCAGCAGCTTTAATGTTCCGATATACACATCAGTACATAGAGTCCAGAAGTGGGGCTCTTGCAGATTGTACACTCCCTGCAGCTGCTGCACCTGAATGCAACACAACAAACCATAAATCAGATTTGTCCACTATGCGCTCAGTGACTTACAAGACTATTACCTTAATATATTGGTACTACAGTTATTATATATGGTTAGTTACTAATGATAGTACCAGAATTTTTTTTTTTTTTTTACTCTAAATGTGTATTCAGATACTATTTATAAGGTCTATTCAGTGACACCTTCCTCAATTGTTATTACCCCACCACCAAAACACAGATGTTATTTCAACACACCACATGTGCACTACTCAAAGAAAAAAAAAAAACACCACTTTCAAATCAGAGTTTATCATCAAGTCAGTTAAACCTCTGGGATATTGATGTGGTCAGTTAAGTAGCAGAAGTGGTTGTTAATGAGTTTCAGCTGCTTCTGTGTTCATGAAATTAATAACAGGTGCACTAGAGGGGCAATAATGAGACAACCCCCCCCCAAACAGAAATGGTTTTCCAGGTGGAGGACGCTCACATTTTTACTTCCTCATCTTTTCTGGCTGTTTTTTCTCTAGTTTTGCATTTTGGCTAGGATCAGTGTCTACTGGTAGCATGAGGTGATGCCTGGACCCTACACAGGTTACACAGGTAGTCCAACTCCACCAGGATGGCACACCAGATTCCAGGAGACAGGCAGTTACTCTAGGAGAGCTGGACAGAACCACAGAAGGTCCTTAACCCAGCAGCAGGACCGGTATCTGCTCCTTTGTGCAAGGAGGAACAGGAGGAGCACTGTCAGAACTACAAAATGACCTCCAGCAGCCACTGGTGTGTATGTCTATGACCAATCTACCATTTTGAGAAAATTCTTGGATGAGTTTGAGTTTCCGTGGCCTCATTCCTAATTCCTAACACATTATAACAGTATAGGTATCCAGCTTGATTTAGTCTCTTGGTTCAATAGACATCATCCCAACCTGTTTTGAACTGCAGCACAGGAGAGGACAGTAGTCCTTGTTCTGCTTTGCAAGTCTGCTGCTAGCTGGAGGACCACTCTAAGCAGAACCCATAGCAGGTAGAGAACCGGTTCTTGTTCCACTAACTGTATTCCAAGATGGCAGAGTAGGACTCCATCAGTGCAGCAACAAGCTTCCAGGAAAGGCAGCAAAATATGCTTTTCAATTATTCAGTTGTAACTGACAAAATAAAGTGAAGCAAACATTTAAATTTATGCTAAATACTGATGTGTGCTCAGTTTCTACCACTGCAACATTTGAGTGTGCTCAGTACTCACCCTCTGGTAGCACTCTGGTAGGGCATGGTCCAGTGAATGTGGAGTTCTCTGCATCAGGATCCCAATGGACTCCTTCAGTAATGGTACCACACTAAGGACCAGATAATAGAAGTCAGAGGCAAAGAAAGACCAATTCAGTTCAATTTTATTTATATATGACCAATTCACAACAACAGTAGCCTCAATAGACTTTGCATTGTAAAGTGAAGACCCTACAATTTTAGAGAGAAAACCCCAGCGGTCAGACGATCCCCTACGAGCTGCACTTTGTGACAGTGGCGAGGTAGAGCTCCCTCTTAACAGGAAGAGATCTCCAGCAGAACCAGGCAGGAAGCATTTGTTAACACTTAACTGGAGTATATCTACATTATACATGCTTCCCTTTAGGCAGTATTATCAGAAGGCACTGCATAAATTTTCACTGCTAGTTAGATGATACTCAGCTTTATCTATCCATGAAGCCAGATGACACACACTAATTAATTCAACGACAGGAATGCCTTAAAGACATTAAGGCTTGGATGACCTCTAATTTCCTCTAAATTCAGATAAAACTGAAGCTATTGTACTCGGCCCTAAAAATTTTAGAAATGTGGTGTCTAACCAGATACTTACAGAGTAACAGTAACACTGTGCGAAATCATTTTTGACCAGGATATGTCCTTCAGTGCACACATGAAGCAAATATGCAGGACTGCTTTTTGCATGTTTCTAAAATTAGAAACATCATGTCTCAAGTATTTAAAAACTAGTTAATTTCTGCATTTATTACTTCTAGGTTGGACAATTGCTATCAGGCCCCTCTAAAAGCTCCCTGAAAAGGCCTCAGCTGAGCCAAAATGCTGCAGCCAGAGTACTGACAGGGACCAGAAACAAAGAGCATATCTCTCTGCATGATCATAGGGTATTTACCTTAATATAAAGCACCCTGAGGTCCCTGTGGAACTCCCTAATTAACTTTATGAGAAGACTCTCCATTTATATTAACAAACTGGAGTCTATTAGATAGATATTATTCAAACCACTGCAGCTCAGTACCTTAAATACCTACAGTGTGTTCCAATCTCTGAAGTAAAATATTGTGGTCAGTGGTATTGAATGTTGCACTGAGCTCAAAATGCAAGTTCTGAATAATAAGTGAAATAAAGCAAAATATAACTCTAGAGTTAGTTTTATTTTTACTAAAATATTCGATTGTGCAGGAATGAATACTACTACTCTAGAATACTGCTCCAGAATGAATGTAATTCTATATCAATTCTATAATACAAATTTTAAAAACTTACTGTAGAATTGGTAACTGAATTTGGTCTGTTTTACCATGAAACACAGCTCAATGTGTAGACTGTAGAGATTTTTAAGTTTGGTCTAAGTTTCACTTTAAAGCTCAGTTTCATTTGCAGAATCTATAGATTTACAACTAGAGTTTAGCTCCATGGTGAGTTCAACTTTCCAGCTGCAGAAACTTGATACCTGTGGTTATGTGAAGGCCTCTCAGCTAACCACAGCGCCACTCTGCTGACTCTTTAAATTGGCAGCTGTGCTCAGTTCCAGCCTATCAAACCACATCAGCACATATGAACTCCATTTATCTGGGAGTTCTGGGAAATCTGACCACTGCATTCACATACAGAAGACCAGTGAGTTGGGAACGGGCTCCAGGACTACATCCAGGTCCATACCAGTGGTTTGGCATGTTGGAGCCCATTAACTACTAATTGCACATTCTTTACATTAGAGGAAACCATTTTCCAAGCAGGCTGTCAGGTTTTTGATTGATTTCCTTTCTTCCAGGCAGATACTGGGTCCAGCTCATTTTTCTGTGGAACTGAGAACTGCAGAACTGAAATCTATCTGATAATTCGTTGTTGTTCAGCTCAGAGCTCAGACAAAAAGTTGATCTTCGAGTAAGTTCCTAAACACTAATGAACAATACACTAAGCTGCACAGTTTAAAATCTTAAGTCAAGTATTCTCTGAGGATGTTTGCTGCGGAGATTCCAGGACTCCTTTAAGATGTTTGGATGGCAGGTAAAGAAGTTCTATGGCCCACGTAACAATTTATAGAGGTCATCCAGGAGGATGAAGTAGGCACTGATGTGGCCTTATACAGTGGGGGATGTTTAAATGTGAATCTAATCATCACAAACCAGATCGTGCTCCAGAATGGTTTATGATCCAGATAAGAGATAATCACATGTGAAATCTTCGCCTACTGACCAATCAGTTCCTGGAAGATCCCTTAGACCCTAGTGTGGAAATAATCAGAAAGTCTAAAACTTTAATTGCTTAAAGTGTATCGAATAAAGTGGTTAAATGTGACTTGTAGTCTTGAGAACTCTGAGTGGTCAGTAAAAAGCACTTTATAAACACAAGTACATCAGGAGCAACTTTACTGCAACACCTCTCCCTCCACGAGAAGACGCTATAACTAGATTATGAAAGCCTGAGTTGACTCATCTAGTTGTTGGGTAATAGATGAGCAAAAGGTATCCTAGATATGTTGAACTTTCTTAGTACCATAGGTTCCAGGACCACACACACAATACCAGAGGAAAGGGGGGTTTGAACACAGTATCACTGTCACCACCACAATGTACAGCAATGTTTCTACAGTCAGCTGTCTCATCCAGTAAAACCACTGGCTGATCAAATCATTTAAGGAATTATACAGTAAGCAGGGATAAGTATCACCTGACTCCAATGAGGATAGCGATCAGCATGGAGCAGATGGGATCAGCAATCATCAGATCATATTTCTGCATCAGCAGAGCAGAGATGATCACACCGATACTGCCCAAAGTGTCTGCAATAATATGTAAAAGGACGCCTGGAACACACAGATACAGCACACATCAATACAGCTTTACACACTTCAAAGTGTTTCATACATAGTGATCAGAATTCAACCATTTGAGACCAGTGCACGCAAGAAATTTGTGACAATGAAGCCAATTAAAAAAAACCAAACTAAAATATGTTAACAAAAATAAGAACAAAACCCTTAAACAACTTGCATGAATTTAATATTCTAAACTGTTACAAATGTAATTACAAATATATTTACATAATTAAAGTAAATAAGTGCAACAGACTGCTTCATATACTGTGATGGGATCACACAGTCGTCTCTGAGGAGCTACTATCTACATCTAGTGTGATGAACACATAAGGAGCAACTCGGGTTCAGTATCTTATCCATGCAAACTGAAGCAGCCAAGGATCGAACCACCAACACTCCAATCAGCAGATGACCTGCTCTACCTCCTGAGCTACAGCTGCTGCTGCTGGTGTTGTGCCAAAAAGTGATTCCGATGTTTCTAGTGCTTTTTGGCCACTTCAAATACCTTTATAGAACTGTGATGTTATATTTGTTGTGACTTCTGAGACAGATTTCTGTTTAAAAAGACATTTTTAATGTCAATGATGGTTTTTACCTTGATAAAAAACACACACACACACACACACACACATATATATATATATATATATATATATATACATATATATATAAAAGTCACTGAGTGCAGCTTCTACCTTTTGATAGAAATGCTGTTTCTCACACCCTGAGAGATATGCTATCAGGTTTCACAGATTACAGGTCAACAAGGTCATTTACAACAGTTTAAATACAGGCGATCATTTTCTGGCAAACACCGGAAATCACTTTTTGGCAGACTGGCAGCTGTTAAATGTAACTCATAAAGTAACTGGTAATCTAATTTAGTTACTTCTAAAATTAAGTAATCAGTAAAGTAATTAAGTTACTTTTCAAAGCAGTAATCAGATTACTTCTTCAAGGTAACTATGCCATCACTGATGGAGAGAAGGTTGAGCAGGTCTGAGCATTTTATAGGGCAACTACTGAATGTATTATCTGTTTCATTACTACATGACACCTGTCTGTCAAGCTCAGATAACAATCACACATTTGATGAAAAGGGCCAGAAAGATAAATGGCATGTTCCCTCCATCTTTACTCCAGAAGATATTTGAAGACAGCAAAAACGCAAGAAATCATTAAAGATACAAATGACAGCCTTCATAGAGGATACGAGTTGATGCCCTCAGAAAGAACGTAAAAACTGTAAATTGATCAGTGCGCACACACAGCACACACACACACACACACACACACCCCTTCATAATGAAGATCCAGCACAGATCACAGATACACAAGTGCAGGTCTGTAACCAGTCCAGAGGAACATGAGGAACATCAAAAACCAGGTGAGGCCTTTAGGTTTTCAGTCCAGGTCCTTTGATCACGCTTCATTTTTATATTTAATTTAATGTTATCAATTACTGGAAAGTAAAAATAAACAAACAAAAAAAAAGAACTCATAAATCCATATAGGATCTAAAATATTGTATAACTACTTCTCCAAGCAAACAGTGTAGTATAATGTAGCAGTGTGTGCGGTTCTCACCCTGCAGGATCTGTTTGCTGGAGCCCTTTCCCGGCAGGTGCTGCAGTTCATCTGAAAGAAAGAACACAACAAGGAAGGTTGGACATGTGTGGATGTGCGTCTGTACCGTGCAGGTTTGTTTTACTACCAAGTTACCTGAAGCTTCAGTGCTTAATTAAAAAAAGCCCTTTATGCTCTGATGCATAAAGCACATGACAGAGTATTGGTCAAAAGTGTGTTTGTGGGATGCTCATGTGGGATGACTCTCACCATTACATAGTGGTTCCTCATGGACTCCATGACTGTGCCCGTGTCCGCCGTGACCGTGCCAGTCTGCATGTTTGTCGTGGTGGTGATGTCCTCCGTGACTGTGACCGTGCCCGCCGTGACTGTGACCGTGATTCAGGCTACCGTTGAACAGAGAGTGGCTGTGACCGTGATCTGAGGCCAGAGGAGAAAAGGTCAGACGAACAAGAATCTGCACAGCTGCAGGGAAGTTCTAAAGAGATGCAATGAAGTTGCACAAGGCTGCAGTTGACCTGTGAGGTTCTTCAGGACACAGACACCCTCTCTATTTTTAAGATTAGGCTTAAAACTTTCCTTTTTGATCAAGCCTATAGTTAGGGCTGGATCAGGTGACCCTGAACCCTCCCTTAGTTATGGTGCAACATGCCTACGCTGCTGAGGGCTTCCCAGGGTGCACTGGGTGTTTCACTCACCTCTTTTCACTGTGTGTTTATACCCCACTCTGCATTTAATCATTAGTTATTAGTAATCTCTGGCTCTCTTTCACAGCATGTCTTCTGTCCTGCCTACCTCCCCTCACTGAATTGAATTGCACATTCTAGTGATTCAGGTTCACTGTATCAAGGTTCTAGAGATCTGCTTTAGTGTTTGGTTCTGCAGAACACATTTTAGAGAGCTGCAACAATATTGTGAAAAGGAAAAATGTGGGTGCGGGTTCTATAGATGCACATAGGTTTGACTGATCTGTACAGGCTCTATTTGCTTGTTAAGTCTGATGTATTTTGCCATTTCCTGGTACAAATTTACTATGAGAGTTCAACTCCAATAAAGTGATCACTGTAGTTTTTTTTGTAGGAATCCATGAAAAAGAGAATTTAATGCTAACTAGTAGATACTAAAGATGCTCTGGCTGAGTTATGTTAAATGTATGGTGTAAGTGCACCATAACTGCAAACTCTTCTGACACCCTATCATGTAATGTACACCTCTCTAGAAATTTAACTCCACATGGCTGTCAATGCAGCCCACACAGGTATGAATGCTGGCAATGGCATCATCCTCAGTAGAACTGAACTATGGACTCTAATCACAGGTTTATTGGAACTGCAGTAAGATTTTGGGCTGCATTATGCACACATATTACCTCCCTCTCCATGTGAGTGCCCGTGTCCTCCGTGCTGGAACACAAAGATCCCGACCAGATTCACCAGCAGACCGGCTACAGAGACAGGAAGCAGCCGCTCATGGTGAACATCAGGAGGCTCTAGAGCTCTCTGACAAACAGAGACAGATGGTCATTTTGTTGTTGACTGAGCTTCAGTGTGCTCAGTATGTTTCTTCACATTTGTATCAGTGTGAGTTATGAAGCTTGAGGTTATACAACAAGAGAAAAAATATTTATTTGCTTCTACTCTAACTTGATGCAGTATTAAGAGAACTGATCCAATACCAAACTTATACAGTACCCGTGGCCAACTGCAAAGAACTACACACCTGAGGCCTGCACTGCAAAGCAGGATTTGGGCTTTTCCAGGTAACTTCAGGGTTAACCCTGGGTTTCTGTCCTATAAAGGTGGATCACGTTTTACCAGGGTAAATCACCATGGTAGCTTATGCTGTGAACCCAACCTGCTCCAGACCAGGTTGGGTTCCAGATTTAGAGATCAACAGGTATGAAGTCACTGCCTACTGACCAATCAGTTCTCTAGAACGCAGCATCATCATTCCTGGAAGATCCTCAGAACTGTGCAGGGAGAGCAGGAGGGTCTGAAATCTTTGTGTTTCCCTGATGTGCATCAGTAAGAATAATAGAGTCTTAGACCCTTGATTTTTTTTTCCCCCTACTGGCAGCAAACAATTTTACAACAGTTTTGTTGTTCTGTAAAAATTAAGAGAAGAGGACCATGGACAAACTACTGGACATTATGGATGATGCCAGTCCCCCTCTCCACACGGTCATCAGCAACCAGAGGAGCCTGTTCAGTGACACACTGCTCCATCCCAAGCGTAGGACCAACAGACTGAAAAACTCCTTTGTCCCTGACGACATCAGACTGTACAACTCCTCTTTTGGGTGGTGGTGGTGGGGGGGGCAGCAGGGCGGTTGGAGCAGCAGCCTGAGCCTGACCATAAACCCAATGTAACATAAAGCAGTACTGGACAATGGACAATATCAAGGTGTAATATCACTTCATCTGTCGGACATCTTATATCTTCTTTGTCTTTGTTGTATCTTTGTTTATTATTTACCAATTTATTCTTTTGCTTGTATATTCTTATATATTTCTGACTGACAATATTTCCAACTATATATCAGCTTGTGTGACTATAATGTAAAAAGTGCTACTGGAACTTCAGTTTCCCTGACGGGACCCTCCCAAAGGGATTGATAAAGTTTAATCTAATCTTATCTCTAATCAAATTTATACATAGAGTAGAGTTCAGCGTAAAGAATATAATCTTTACGCTGAACTCTTTTATTTTGGGGCTTTTTGCCTTTATTCGATAGTGTAGCAGTGAAGAGGAGACAGGAAAGATGGGGAGAGGGAGGGACAGAGAGAGAGGGAGACAGAGGAAGAAATGCCATAAACCACCAGATTAATAGTTTTCTGTAGCATTCATCAGTTCTTGAATTTTACAGTTACATTTTAATGTTCTTTGAGACCACTCATCCTGATCACCAGTGCTAGGCTAAGTGGATCCAGATAATGGAAAGACACGGGTATGTTGAACTCAGTAGTACACGGCCCTAGGACCCATTGTTCGTACTTTAATAGATCCAAGATCAACTAGCTGATCTGGGATTGGCTAATCTGTTTTATGCAGTTCTTCAAAGCTACAGCAGAATTAGATTAGCCAAGCTAATATCAATCATCTGAGATGATCATACACAGACCAGTGGAAACATATTAGTATTGGAAACCATGAACAGCATCTTTGCATCAATATCATCTCCTTACATCTCTCCTTTATACACTCTTTTCATATATTCGTCAACAATCAGAGAAAGTAGCAGCACACATAAAAACCATGAGGGCAAAAAAGGAAAACAGAAAAATGTTTTCCAGTTAGATATGTTGGTAACTTATTAACAAGTTACTGAGTGATTAAGAATAAGATAATTATTCCACATTTAAGAAATCACCCCCCCCCCCAACAGCTAAATAATAATAACAACAACAACTGATTACTGAGTTACTGATAATATTATTGGGCTCACTTGAGATGGTGATAAAGGAGGGATTTTAACTCCTGATTACTGACAGGGTGCAGCAGTGGTGAGTTGGGTCGTTGTTCCTGCTCAGGCAAGTGCAGAGATTTTTGGGGGGCAGGTGCTCAAGCCAACAAAAAAAATGTCTTATTTAAATTATATATTTATCTTTATTAACACAATCAGCGCACATCTAATCAAATAACTCAAATTATCAAATTACATAAATAAATGAAAACTACTTGCCATTCTTCTGCAAAATGTTTGTGTTCACGCTTCTTTTTCTTCGTTCACATGAAAATCAGATTTTAAATTAAACAAAACTAGTGAGCTTGTCTAATTTGTTCCCCTTCATTAAACATGACAAACGTCAGTAAACAGCTGGACAGGGCTTTGCAATCACATAGTCTACAAAACATACAGGCTATGCGCTATGCATGGATGCTCTTTGCATGAAAAGACAAGCATTTTCAGCAGGTGTGATGCCTAACTGCCTCTCCACCCCCTTTTTTAAGAAACCTCAGGACAGTAGCCACGCAATGTTTTCAGCGCCGCTATAATGTTTAGTGTTGTGGTTAATTTTGCACCAAACAGCATGAGGGATTGCACAAACACTGTCATTACCGGTCTGTCTGATGCTGCAGCTCAGAGGAGACGCGTGTATCAGCGGTTTGCGCTCAGCGCTGCATGAGTGGAGGAGGAGGGAGGAGCAGGGCGGGAGCTTGTGCACTCTGCGGATCAGATGAGGGCAGACTTCTCACAAGAACTCAAATAAATGTCCGTCAGACATCAAAACACTTTGGGGGGGAATTGATGACAGAGAGGGTTATTTTTATTTGTAAATATTGATGAATGAAGAAAAAAAATGGGGCTCCAGCAGAAAGGGCACTTCAGGGCAAAAGGGCAGGTGCTTGAGCACCACTAGGGGTCTATCTGCACATGCCTGTTCCTGCTGTTACGTGTGTGTAATATGACAGATTTTGCAATGAAATTTCTTTACTTCATTGATAACTGTGTTTACAGGCAGTGGCAGGAAATTCCTTCCCTCCCCCATGGGTGCTAATAAATTACACATAAGAATTATTCCTTCCTGACTGAAGCAGTAGGTCACTAAAAGTAATGAGTCAGGGTGTGCATTACTGGTTCCTCCCACAAGATGCTGCAACCATAGCTGGTCAATGTCATTTAAGTCAACATTTTAACCTCATTTACAATGAATAAATCTGATCTGAAGTAGATTTGACTCTATGGCATGAAGCAGATGTATACTTGGAAGTATGCAAACACACCACTTAGATATGATAGTTTTACATGTCAGGTGAAGTGGCAAATGTGTCTGCATGTTACCTCAACTCCTTCAGAGAAAATGAAGAAAGCAGTGAAGATGAGGAAGAGTCCATTGACAAAGCCTGCCAGAACCTCTGCTCTCACATAGCTGAGACACAGAGAGGACACAGATGAATTAAACACACTGACCGTCAGACACGAGACGCAGAGCTCAGAGTGGACGGTCTTACCCATAGGAAAAGCTATCGTTGGATCTCCACCTGGAGATGACGGAGGCTGCCAGACCTGCCAGCAGGGCAGTGCAGTCAAAAAACATGTGGAAGGAGTCTGAGATCAGACCTAAACTGAACACATGACACACAATGTAAAGAGGCGAATTAAGGAACAGGAAAATGTTAATACTGCAGCAGACAGAGTAATGCTTTCATTCTGACTGTTCAGACACCCACAGCACTTCTGCATTGTTTTCTTTGTCATACACTGTTCCAGTGCTGGAAGCTCATGCACTCCCCTTCAAAACAATGAGAACAATCCCTTTATTGTTGCTGTAGACTAAAAACATTTTTTTAACCATAAAAACAGAATCATTATGAGACAAAAGATCAACATCTCAGCTTTTATTTCCAGGTGTTTACATCTGGATCTGATACACAGTTCAGAAGATAGAACCTTTTGTTTGAAGCCACCCATTTTCTTGTGAGCAAAAAGAATTGAACAGACAAACTTAAAATAGACTAAAGTGAATAAGACTTAATATTTAGTTGCAAATCCTTTGCTTGCAATAACTGCATCAAGCCTGGGACCCACTGACATCACTAAACTTTTGCATTCTTTTATGTGATGCTTTTCCAGCTTTCAGTGCAGCCTCTTTCAGTTGTTGTTTGTTTTGAGGGGGTACTCCCTTCTTTAGCAGGTAAAACCACAACAGCTATCACTCCTGTGGCACCACGTGTTACTACCTTTACTTCACTTCAAATTTTCATTGTATATATTTTGTCTGTGTGTCTTTAAGGGTAACACTGGGACCTGCGGACAGAAATTTCGTTCCACTCCATGTAAATGTGATGCAAATGACAAGAAAGAATCCTTGAATCCTAAGATGCTCGACAGGATTTAAATCTAAAAATCAAAATTCTAAAAATCAGTTTGGTTGCATCTTTCTTTAAATTGAGAAAATGTTTCTGTAGACTTCTGAGTTCATTATACTGCTGCCATCATGGTGACATCATCAATAAAGACTGAAGTCATTCTTCTAACATTTGCACACACATTCACACTGAAATTAATACATCAGGTTCAATATCTTGACCAAGGATACTTTGGCATGCAGACTGAAACAGCCAGGATTGAACCACCAGCCTTCCAATCAGCAGACAGCATGCTCTGCCTCCTGAGCCACAGAACTACAATAATTCATGTATTTAAAATGTGTTACTTACATTTTTATAGCGAGCTGTGAAGTCAATTTTAAAATGTTTGTTTTTATACTGTCTTTATTTTAGTGCAACAAATACCACATTATTCAAAATTCATTTAACTTTTCATATTGTTCTTCTGTAATAATTATATTATTTAGATGCGTTAGCTGTTGTGTTATTTATTGTACTCGTTTATTAGTTTATTTTGTGTATTTTAATGATCTGTAACGAAATTATCTTAATAATTTAGAAAATAAAACCCCTAAAATTAATCCTGAAAACCTGTTTTGTCAAATCTTACATACAATTAGAAAATTTAGATGAAAATTAACAATTTAACTGCTGCTGTAGCAGGACGGTGGTGGCGTCAGCCTCCAGCTGTCGCTGACAATTTTGACACCAATCACAGCTAATATTTATTCCCTTTGACTTCCTCTGCTGTTCATCTTACTCTATTTTTAAGAATGCACTTTCAGAAATGTTACGAATCTTTGAAAAGTTTGCGTAGTGCTGTGAATTGTGTATTTACAGGCAAACGGCAACTTCTGCTTCCAGTTTATAGACGACGGACTCACTAACACACACCGGGTTCCTCCATGCTACTGCGAACACATACGTGGCACATCCTGAAAACAGCACATCACAGACTCTCTCTCTCAAACACACACACACACACACACACACAGAGAGAGAGAGAGAGAGAGAGAGAGGGACAGATGCTAAGCTGTGTTAGCCTACCTGTTACTCCAGATGCCGTACATTAGCTCCACAAAGGCGAAGGACAGGTTCAGGCAGAGGAAGAAGAACAGATTTCTGGAGGTTTTATCAGCGAGGATAGACCTACAAAACGATACACACACCAGTGAGAAAAACAGCAGCACACATCATAACATAAGCCACGAACCACAGGAAAAACCCCAGCCATGTACTCATAGCGGTTATATATACACGTAAATCTGTCCGTGAAACACGAAGCTTTAAAGAAGTGTTTCAGCGGAGGAAGCTAAAGTTGGGCTAGCAGCTTACCGTTAGCCAGATGGCTCACAGCTAGCAGCTGTTAGCAGCGCCAATATTACCTGAACCATCCAGAGATTTTCAGCAGCAGGTTATTCTTGGTTGGCTTGTACTCATCGTCTTTAATAGATAATGGTAACATTTTCACAACTGGACACACACGCGCACACACACACACACACTCACTCACTCCTACTGGGTAGTTTAGCTGGGGAATGCTAACTGTCAACTTCCGGTTCGGGCAGATTTCATAATAAAGGCGTTAGAGCTACCCTGCCATGAGTAATGATGAACTAATGTTGTAATTATAATAATAACAGTAGTAGTACTAGTAGTTGCAGTAGTAGTAGTAGTAGTTGCAGTAGTAGTAGTAGTAGTAGTAGTAGTAGTAGTTGTTGTTATAGTAGTAACTTGACTGCAATTTTTGTAGAAAGAATATGTGTTTTTCCCTGTATTTGCACACCCATATGCAAAATCACAGACGTCAGGGACACTGACAGACAGATGAATAAATATTTTTAAAATAGATTGGATTATGCATGTGTCCATTTCACTCAGGCCTTTTCAATCATATGCAAGTATTTGTCTGGGAAAGAGACAAGCATTTCCTGTGAATACACACAAAACTCACAGAGCAGACAGAAGATTTAAATCAAGCAATCAGATGATGAAATTCAAATGAAGGTCTCATCAGCTGTCAGTTGTGGATGTCTGTGTCAGTTAAAGTTACCATGATGATCTCCAAAAAAAAGAGCTTCTGAAGTCCACAAGTCTTCCATATGTGATCCAATCACAAACACACTGACCATGTGTGTGTGTGTGTACAAAATATCATCATGGTATAGAGAAAACATAGTTTCTGCTTTTCTCCAAAAAGTCCTCGATCAAATGATAATGGATCACTATGGAGCAGTTCACTTACACAAATACCTACAGATCAGTCTGCTGGTGTGAAGAACGGCATTGTTTGAAAAAAGACAATTGTCCAGTGATTCATGGATGATGCCTATAGAGCTAAAATTGTAGGCTCAGTGGCAGGTTAGAGAGAAAACAATTCAGAGAATTTTTAATTTTGGGAAAGAGGGTGAGCAGCTGCAACAACGACCCCCGGTGCCAGAGATAGACAGAGATAGAGTCTCTCACAAAGTCAAAGACAAACGCACCACGAGACACACTCATCCAGCCATTAACCCATATTCCAAGGCATGGGCGAATGAGTGTCCCCTGAGCCAGCAGCCACCCCAGAATGCAGTCAGCCTCACCCCCAACACCCTAGCCAACCCCTGCCCCAGGCTGGGTGCAGGAAACGGGGGTGTGAAAAGGCCTGCCCGCTCATCTCCCCACTCATCTGGGAGGTGAAATGTTGGGTGCATGTGTCGGAATATGTGAGTGCATGAGGTGTAAAAAATGAGCATGTCTGTATGAAAACTAGAGTGTTATTAAATTTGGGCCCCCGAGGCCCTACATGTGAGAGTGATTTGTTGTATGGGGAGTGAGGGTGGGAGAAGGGCCAGGAGATATAAGAAACTGATTTAAATTGCAACATTTCTTTCTTCAATGTAGAAATCAGAGAGGGAAAAGGCAGATTCAGAACTTGCTGGCGAATCATCAGAATTTTACATTTTCTTTAACATCATGTAACCGAGTAGCAGCTGCCTGTAAATGAAGCTCGACCAGGATCATCTTATGGTCAAGATATAATCAACTGTCTGCCAAAACTGGGGCTCAAACTCTGAGATACAGCGGTATGCAAAAGTTTGGGCCCCCCTGATAATTTTCAGGATTTTCCTTTATGAATCATTGGTTGTTCAGATCAGCAATTTCAGTTAAATATATCATATAGCAGACGAACACAGTGATATTTGAGAAGTGAATGAAGTTTATAGGCTTTACAGAAAGTGTGCAATATTTATTTAATTGTTTTGGAAAGAAGAACAGTCCAAAACACCTTCGAGCAGAATCCAGACTCTCACCGGAAGCGTTTAGAGGCTGTTATTTCTGCAAAAGGAGGATCTACTAAATATTAAAGTAATTTTTCTGTTGGGATGCCCAAACTTATGCTCCTGCCTAATTTTGTTTAAATTATCATTGCACACTATCATTACACCCTGTACAGGTAGCCAGTCTGTGGCAGGAGCTAACAGAGAGACACTGGGATTTCAAAATAAAAAACTCGTACTGTTCGCACTGTGGGCAGCAGATGGCGTTAGTGTCCAGCTAAAGTTCAGACTTGCTCCAAGGTAAACCGGTTTTCAGGCCACCCTGCTGCTGGATTCAGTAACACTGGCACACCTCCTTAAGTCCTGCACAAGGGAACTTTGACCATAAATTTCTTCCATCTGGTAATTTTTTATACACCAATTTGTACTTTTTTCTGCATCAGTTTATACTGGAAATGCTTTTATTTATGTAGAATAAAAATGGAAAAATCAGGCACTAAGTGACAGTTTAATTTATACTGGAATATAATGCAGACAGGCTTTCAGGCATAGGTGTATTATCACTGCTGCATCACTACACATCACACGGGTTTACTCTTCTGTCTCTTTTCAGTTTGAAAATGAGTGCAAAAAATTAATATTTCTGACTAATATCACGCTACTTTTATCTTTGTTTACAACTTATTTAATCAACATATTTAGCTCAAGTATGCACACACTGTCACATCAATAATCTATTTGTATGCACAGTAATACCAGTGACAAAAAGCCATCACATTGGATCTGTGGATCAAACACATGCTGTAGTTTTAGTCTCAGGTTATTCACATCACCTTCTGTTCCTACTGAATGTGTAGATCATGTAAAGATTTGGGAGATAAAATAGCAGTTGATGTTAAGCTTCTCAGGTAGAACCATTTCTTCTATCACTATGGATAGCAGCTGATGACTATTTCTCTGTTGTCCACATTCACCTTGCCAACATTTAAGCATCTGGAATATAGACAACCAAGTACCTGAAAACCAAACTAACCAAATATCTTTATCACATTTATCCCTTGTACTAAAACAAAATTGGTTTTCATTTTAAGATAATTTTTTGTAAACGCCCCACATAGAGACATAAAACCTGCCCACATGTGGATTGGTTTTGTTAACAAAAACATAAACCCCAAAACACATCACTCGCCTGCCACTCCTTGCCAAACCACTAATATTTATATTATTGTCATCAAAATGTAAAAAATAAAACATTAGTCAGCTGGTTATGAAATCACTCAGTATGTATGTGCAGTGATGAGGACTCGCTGATCAGTTTCCATGGTAACCACAAACCTCGGTGCCCTCATTTAGCTCGAAAAGCAGAGACCAACACTTGAGCAGCAGTAGGAACTCCATGGTGATTTAACATCAGCACCAGGGTTCAGACCACCATCAGGAAGAGGAACTAATCGGTCGCTTTGTGTACAATTGGAGCTTAGAGGTCATTGCCACTTTCAGTTCACTTCAATTCAATTTTGTTTTTAGAACAGCAAATCACAACGGTCACTTTGAGGTACTCTATAACGTAAGGTACAGTAGGCTACAATAATACAGAAAACCCAACAATCAAAACAACCCCTCTGAGCAAGCAATTGGCAACAGAGGGAAGGAATGCTCCTTGAGGCAACTGTTTGCTGTGATTGGCACTATATAAATAAATGTAATGGAACTGCAGGAAAAGCTTTTAATAGGAAGAAACCTCCGGCAGAACCAGGATCAGGTCAGCTATCCCCGATCGGTCGGGGCAGAGTGGTGAGAAACAGGACAAAATATTCACTGTGGAAGAGAGCCAGAGATTAATAATAACTAATGATTAAATTAGTGAGTTGTGTATGCTGCTCAGTATAGAAGGTGGTGGCTCAACACAGAAGAGCCACCTTGATAGGACAAGCCTCAGCTGTACATCTGCATCCAAAGGTCACTCTTTTGAGGATGCTAATGGTCACATTTTGGACTGGGAACACAGATGGTTTGAAAGAGGGGTAAAAGAAGTATCTACGTCCACTGTGAACAACCATCATTGAACAGAGGAGGTGGATTACGTCATCAATTCTCCCCTGCTTACAGTGCTGTCCTGAGCTCCCTCCCCAGGCGTCTCAACCCCCATTCACACCTTTGTTCCGGTGACCTCAGTAGGTCACTTGATACAATGGAGCGAAGTTCCAAATTGGTTTCACCTGAAACCACTGACTGTAATGACCCACACCTCCTTTCACACCTTTTGATTACGCAAATGAACAATAGAGAGTCACAACCACCTCCAGGGAACTACACCCACAGAGAATTAAATACCCAGGTCTCTCCACCTTTTGGTTTTAGAACTGAAGAAGCCTTTTGGATGAGAGGTGAAACATCTTCAAGAAACAAAAAGAAGTCCAGTTGCCCTTTTTTCAAAGCTCCAGTTAAAATCTATGACCTGAATGACTGAGAACCTACACAAACATCTTGTTTCCATATTGGCCTTCCATTAAGAAACAGGGTTGCTGTTAATCACTGCTCGGGTCTTTGTACTGTTGTCTGGTGGACTTGGCAGTTGCTTGTTGTTACAAAGTTGAATGGATTAGCTTAAAATGCTCTGGGGAGTTTTGTCTCAAAACGTTGAGGAATCCTATATGATATGATCCACACCTTTTGAGAAAAAACCACTCCATAGTTCCCTGCTGATAGTCACGGTCAAGGTCTGGCAGTGTTGTCTGTTGTCCATCAGTCGGTGTATGTTAGACAGGAGCAGCTTAAATACTTGAAGTTGTGTGATTTGCCTTTAAACTGCAGTATGATCACAGCTAAAATTAGATTAGATAACACTTTATTAAACTTTTTAAATGATAAAATAATAACTTTATTAAAATTAGATAACTTAATTGAAAATGTAAGTGTCTGTGTTTCCCACACTGCATGTCTCAAAATCAATAGGTTTAACTTCCTTGAAATGTGTCTTACACTTTCAAGTATTTCAATTCAATTTTATTTATATAGCGCCAAATCACAACAAACAGTCGCCTCAAGGCGCTTTGTATTGTGGGTAAAGACCCTACAATAACACAGAGAAAACCCAACAGTCAAAACGACCCCCTATGAGCAAGCACTTGGCGACGGTGGGAAGGAAAAACTCCCTTTTAACAGGAAGAAACCTCCAGCAGAACCAGGCTCAGGGAGGGGCAGTCATCTGCTGCGACCGGTTGGGGCTGAGTGGAGAGAGACAGGACAAAAGACATGCTGTGGAAGAGAGCCAGAGATTAATAATAATGATTAAATAAAGGTGAATAAGAAGAAACAGTGCATTATGGGACCCCCCTCAGCAGCCTAGGCCTATAGCAGCATAACTAAGGGGTGGTTCAGGGTCGTCTGATCCAGCCCTAACTATAAGCTTGATCATAAAGGAAAGTTTTAAGCCTAATTTTGAAAATAGAGAGGGTGTCTGTCTCCCGAATCCAAGCTGGGAGCTGGTTCCACAGAAGAGGGGCCTGAAAGCTGAAGGCTCTGCCTCCCATTCTACTTTTAAGTATCCTAGGAACCACAAGTAAGCCAGCAGTCTGAGAACGAAGTGCCTTATTGGGGTGATACGGTACTATGAGGTCTTTGAGATAAGATGGGGCCTGATTATTCAAGACCTTGTATGTTAGGAGAAGGATTTTAAATTCTATTCTAGATTTAACAGGGAGCCAATGAAGAGAAGCCAATATGGGAGAAATATGCTCTCTCTTTCTAGTCCCTGTCAGTACTCTAGCTGCAGCATTTTGGATCAGCTGAAGGGTTTTCAGGGAGTTTTTAGGACAGCCTGATAATAATGAATTACAGTAGTCCAGCCTAGAAGTAATAAATGCATGGATTAACTTTTCAGCATCAGTCTGAGAAAGGATGTTTCTAATTTTATAAATATTGCGCAAATGTAAAAAAGTCATTCCTACATATCTGTTTAATATGTGCATTGAAGGACATATCCTGGTCAAAAATGACTCCAAGATTTCTCACAGTGTTACTGGAGGCCAAAGTAATGCCATCCAGAGTAAGTATCTGGTTTGACACCATGCATCTAAGATTTGTGGGGCCGAGTACAAGAACTTCAGTTTTATCTGAATTTAGTAGCAGGAAATTAGAGGTCATCCAGGCCTTTATGTCTTTAAGACATTCCTGCAGTTTAACTAACTGATGTGTGTCATCTGGCTTCATCGATAGATAAAGCTGAGTATCATCTGCATAACAATGGAAATTGATGCAATGCTTTCTAATAATACTGCCTAAGGGAAGCATGTACAATGTAAATAAAATTGGACCTAGCACAGAACCCTGTGGAACTCCATAATTAACCTTAGTGTGTGAAGACGACTCCCCGTTTACATGAACAAATTGGAGTCTATTAGATAAATATGATTCAAACCACTGCAGTGCAGTACCTTTAATACCTATGGCATGCTCTAATCTCTGTAATAAAATGTTATGATCAACAGTATCAAAAGCTGCACTGAGGTCCAACAGGACAAGCACAGAGATGAGTCCACTGTCAGAGGCTGTAAGAAGATCATTTGTAACCTTCACTAATGCTGTTTCTGTACTGTGATGAATTCTGAAACCTGACTGAAACTCTTCAAATAAACCGTTCCTCTGCAGATGATCAGTTAGCTGTAGTGACCTATCATCAGATTCAGTCACTTGACTGGGAGAAAGTCAAGTATCAACTAATCACAGCGTGAGAGGAGATTCAACTCAACCAAGCATATATTATTCAAATGCATCAGCTTCTCAAAATAACTGGTAAATGGACTGGTTCTTATGAAGCATTTTTCTCCTTTACTTGAGCACCCAAAACACTTCATACAACATGTCTTCGTTCATACACGTGCTTACATTCACACACACACCACATGTCAAAATTTCTCTGAAAATAAAATGGCTCATAAAATCTGAACTGTAAAATTGTATTTTTGTTTGATTTTGGATAAGAAATCATAATTGATTTTTATTGCGCAGTTAGACAACAGTCCTCCCACTGAAATGCCTATAGATCGAAAAGTATACGTCTGTTGCCTTTGGGGAAGACTGTGTTTGAAAGAAGACAGAATTTTCTTTAAGGAATAAAATGATGGGGAATGGTGGTGCAGTGGTTAGCACTGTGGCCTGGCTCAAATCCACCGTCTGTCCTGAGATTCTGTGTGTGAGTTTGCATGTTTTTCTGTATCTGCATGGGTTCTCTCAGGTACTTCCGCCCACAGTGTGTGAAGCCATGCAGTTTAGTGGGGTTGGGGTAACTGGTGTGAATGTGAGTGCGAATGGTTGTCTGTCCTTCTGTTATGGCCCTTCAACAGGTTGGCAACCTGTCCAGGGTGTACCCTGCTTCTTGCCCTATGACAGCTGGGATAGCCCCACCTCTAACCCCACCCCTTAACTGCATAAGTGGAAGAAAATGGATGGATAGTAAAATGATGGTTGCAGACTGAAAATTGTGGGCTCAGCAGCAGGTTGGAAATGTGCTTTTCTGCTTTTTTCACTCTGTTGGTTAGTCAGTCTATTATAGACCAGTGTAGTCTATAGCTGCTGTGGGGGTGGCTGTGGCTCAGGAGGTAGAGCAAATCCACCCACCAATCAGAAAGATGGTGGTTCGATTCCTGGCTGCTCCAGGCTGCATGCCAAAGCATGCTCTCCAACACAAGCGTACACTGATTAGTGTGTAATTGCATCATGTTGTATGAGTGCTCAATTAGAGTAGAAAAGTGCTATATAAGAGCTAGTCAATTTACTGTTTAAACAGTACAAATCGCAGAAGCATGGTGTCTAACCACATGCTTTAAATGGCATTACCTTGGCCTGCAGCTATATTGTGAGGAATCTTGGATATTTAATATTACTGTACATTGATTAGTGTGTAATTGTATCATCATTGATGCATTCTCATTAGAATGAATCCATTACAAATACATAAGCGTGAACACCAGTCTGTGGAATGTTGCCCCCACCATCTTGAATACAGAGACCAAGAGGGCTGTTCCACCCAATAATGATTTATGTATGTGGCTAGAGATATATGTAGTACATCTTACAAGTTACTTTTAATTTAAAGATCACAAGTGGCTCTTTCAAACGATATATGACCATTTAACATTTGTACAGCATCTCTTTCTCATTATGTCTTTCTCCTTCACATCCTCATCTGCCACCGCTCTCTCCTCTCTCATTTCTGCCTCATCCTTTTCCTCCTCACCTCCAGTCTCATCTCTTAAACTGAGATCAGAGCTCTAACACGTGAAAATGTGCATAAACATGCTCTTTTTTTGTAATGCAGGCTCAGATGTGTCCAAGATGTAAGGTATATAATCATTCCACTCTGGAAAAAGAACAGCCCCAAATTATGATGACATTCATGCCCATGATGAGTGCATGTAAACTTCTGACCTGGCAGCTCCGAGTATAAAGCCTCGTTTGTGAGCCAGCCTTGTGGCCATTAGAGGAACTGCAGTTTGTGGGGGTGTCTGCTTGGGGTTAACACTGTATAGTAAACTAGCAATTACATTGCTGTACATTTGGGTTTATATAGTCGATTATTTTGTGCAAAAAGTAAAGTAATCCAATACTTAAAACAAGTAATGAGTAATGTCTAACAACCCCAGCGCTGGCCTGCATCTTTCATGTAGTCCTTTCTATGCAAATGGAGATATGTTTAAATTAGAGCCATGACAGTTTAATGCAGTATTGATTATTTATTTTCAAAATGCACTAGGAATACAAAACTGGGGAAAAAAATACACTTTTATGTGTCCACATACTATAGACTGACACTCATGGAGTCTGCTACTGTCGTTTATGCAGATTCAGCTGAAACATTTTATCCGGACTCTGTTGATAAATGTGTTTCTCTTTACTCCCTCTGTGTTTTTACATTATGTGCCATTTGTTATCCTGATGGTGCGTCCAAGACCTCTCACCCCCGAGTGGTGTTGTGTAAGAGAGGACAAGAGTTCTGCTGCGTCTTGTCATTTTAATCTCCTGCTCCTTTGGGATTTCCTGTTCGAGCTAAATGAAAATGGATCTCCTTTGTTTTTTTGACCTGAGCATTCTCCAGCAACACTTTTTTTAGATAATTGAGATCATTGTTTATAGAGAGAAGCAGAAATTTTTACTATAGGTCATTTTCAACCTCTGAACTCTGGGCTGCCCTTCACCCTCAGAGTTATATTTAAACTCAGACACATCTATAATGCATCAGCTTGCAGTTCAGTATGTGTTAAACGAGTGTAAATGCAGTTTTCAATAAATTCCCTGCTCAAAAGTTTTTGTCTCTTGCACCGATTTCTTATTTTAGCATTGTGAAGCTCTACTTAGAACCTTTTTAAGATTCAATAGTGCAAAATACAAATTCTTGCAATTTTTTAACTGGTCTTAAGATTTTGTATTTGATGTGTCTCAGAGACTATCAGTGGCCTCACTTCTGGATCCAGCAAGAAGAAGAACAACATCCACTCGGCCAAGGACAAGGTCAGAAGAGAATAAATACATTTTTATTATTATAAAATGCACATTTTCAGATAGCAATTTTGTCCTTTGCTCAATAATAATAATTAGTCTGTAAAAGAAAATAAGGAAATAACTGCAAATTGTTTGTGTCTTCAAAGAATCTGTGTTGTGTTTTCTAAATAAAGTCTCTAATTCTAAATATTATTAGGAAAATATGAAAAGCTTTTACCAGACTGTGACGATAACTGATGTTCAAAAAAGCCAAAAATTACAGGGAGGACCATTACAACACATGGTGGACCAAAATGTGTTAAGTGTTGTAATGAGTGGATTTATGGATAGTTATAATTATGAACATTCATAAGCTTTTGGCCTGACAACTAAAATATATAATAGGGTCTAAGATGGCAATGGGAGGTGTACGAAAAATTGTTAAGCTTCTCTGAGAGACACTTTCTACGTAACTTGTTCATTGCAATAGTGAACAACCTCATTTTTTTTCTTAAGCCGTGTGACTCTTTTCACCCAGTTGTCATTTGACTAACATAATGTCATAGAAACAAGGATGCTACTTTTTTTTTTTTAAATCTCAACTGGACTGATGCATGTCCTCCCACATTGAGATAAGTCAGCAGGATACTTGGCTCTCTTCTTAGAGCATCCAATAACAGCTGAGACATACTTTTGAAGCTTGCTCTTCCTGACTGTTCCCAGTGGCCACTTTTGATATGAACTGCTTCTCTGTTGTTATACCATTTTTGTATTTTCCTCTAATATTCTATCAGAGCTTTGTGGAAAAGAAGAGCTCTTTTAATTCAAATTCAATTTTATTGATATAGTGCCAAGTCACAACAAGCAGTTGCCTCGTAGCACTTTATACTGTAAACCAAAGACCCATAGTAAATTTGAACCCTTTTTAGTTGCATGTGCTTTGTTTAAAAAAAAAGTTCAAAGAATGTTAAATTAACACCATCTCATCAGAATATGTTAAAAAATAAATAAATTCCAACCATACCATGCAATCCAGTCCACCCTGTCATGTCACTAGAAAGAGAGAGGAGATTTCTCCCATACTGGCTTCTCTTCATTGGCTCCCTGTTAAATCTGGAGTAGAATTTAAAATCCTTCTCCTCACATACAAGGTCTTGAATAATCAGGCCCCATCTTAGCTCAAAAATCTTATAGTACCGTATCACCCCAGTAAGGCACTTCACTCTCAGACTGCTGGCTTACTTGTGATTCTGACAGATCATCAGGTTTGTTTGTGAAGGAAGACGCCTGAAACACTTCAATTAAAAAAGTAAGACATTTAATATATTAAAGAATCAGAAAAATCACACATGCATGTGTGGGACTCAGAGGAAGAGTGTGCACTCTCTCTCTCTCCGAGCCCATGTTCCTGTCTAACAATAATATCTTTATACTGCCACTTATCTAAGCATAAACTAGCTGTGAGTTGGCCTTGTATTTGGTCTTGGTCAAGCTGGTTTTTCATGACCCAGATTTCTCTTATCAGCAGTGGAGTCATACAGCACATCTTCTTCCTGATGTTTTAATTAGTCATACAGAGCAATCTTGTCCAGATTAATGACAGAGCATGGTGACATTGGTGATGTTTTAATTGTACGTACTGTGGCTAAACCTCAAAGATAAGGGACTGAGACTGAGAAGTTTCTGTCGAATGTATTATTTAATTTTTTATTATTTGGTTGATCCACTGTTTATTAATTAACTTGCTGGAGTTTACTTTTAAACATTTGTCATTTCATTCATTGAGTAAAAAATAATCCCTAACAGTTTCTAGGATAGTTAAAAGTAGAATGGGAGGCAGAGCCTTCAGCTTTCAGGCCCCTCATCTGTGGAACCAGGAGCCTATCCCAGCTTACATAGGGCAAGAGGCAGGGTACTCTCTGTACAGGTGGCCAACACAGAGAGACAGACAGCAGTGGTCATCACACTCCCTTTCACATCTATGAGCAATTTACAATCAACAATTAACCTAACCCCAACAACAGCATGCCTTTGGACAGTGGGAGGAAACCAGAGTACCTGGAGGAGAACATGCAAACTCCACACAGAAGGACCCTGGCCAAGGTGGAGTCAAACCTAGGACCTTCTTGCTGTGAGGCAGCATTGTTAACCACCACGCCACCATGCTGTGTATCCTGTCCTCTTAGGAGAAAAAATAGCCCTGAAGCATAATGTTTCCAACTCTGTGCTTGACTATGGGGACACTGTTCTATGGGTCATACTCAGCATTTCTCTTTCTCCAAACACAGCGGGTAAAGTTTTTGCCAAAATGCTTGATTTTGGTTTCCTCTGACCACAGCACTTTCTCCCAAGCCTTCTGTGAATCTTTTATTGTGTGCAAAAAGAAATAATGTATGCTTTCTAAAGAAAACTAGTATGTTTAGAAATGCTATGTTGAAAATGTTTTTGCTCTGTTAAAAAAAGCACTTTTTAAATTTCAAACTGAATGAACTGGAACATAGAACAAAATCCAAAGAGCAGTCCACATTTCTTCAAATGACTCTCAAAATTCAGCTTAACAAATTTTGTATAAGCTTTCTTCATTGTTTTTTAATCTCTTCTCAAAGGCCTCATCACCTGAGTATGGAAACTGCACTTATGTCAGCCTTCCAAAGGTCCATTTAATATAGAGGGTCCTGCAGTGATGCTGAAAGCTCCTAAAAACGGTACAGAAGTACAGAACAACACACTGTCACAGAGCCTGACCTGAAACTGGTCCAGAGACTTAAATGGTCTGATCCACATTGGCTTCTCTCTTCACACCTCACATCTAAGGCCTTCCTGTTTCCATGACGACGTGTGGAGGGACCAGTTAGCTTCGTGCTGAAAACAAAAGCCAACAGAACGCTTTTGATATATCCTTTCAGCTTGTTACACCACTCCAGGATTTAGGCACATCCTGCTGCTTCTTCATGAAAACAATGTCTCTGGGCTTTTATGACACCTTTAGATTTGAAAGCCCCTTTGACCTCTTTAGCCCTTCCACAAATCAGGATAAACATTTATACTTTCTATGACTCTTAGGGGAACTTTATTGACAGGAAACTTTACAGTCTCTGCTCCCCCATCTGAAACATGGTTTGAGTCCAAAGATGGATTGTGAGGAAAAAGGCTCCTGAGCCCAGACAAGTGAAAGACTGAAAAATATAATTCTATAAATGTTTCATTTTCTGAAACATTCTCTTTGTTTTGTTTTTTGTATGATTGTAGTATTTATTGGTAATTTTGTGCCTTTGTGTACCAATTTGTGTGTCTTTTTTTGTTACTCGGTTTGTAGATGCTTTATAACTCTGTGTAGCTGCTTGTGTCCCTTTGTGTGTGCATGTGTGCATGTGTGTGTTTGATCCAAAGTTTAATCAGAATTTCTTTCTCAGCCAGACTTTTCCTCTGAAACAGCAGTAAGAAAACAGAGTTAAGAAGTGTGTTATTGAAGTCGGTGCAGATTAGGCGTTACCATGGTACCAGCTGAGTTACCACCAAGGCTCCCAGTAAACACTCAGTCTGACAAATAAAAGTGAAAGCTAGCCAATTACGGGGAATTCCCAGGAAAATCTTGCACACCGAAAGGATAAGGAGGGAAGACATAAATATCTTTATTGAAGGCAAATTAAAAGAAACTGTACACATATCTACATTCAACTCGTATAACCCAGCAGGTAATTCAACATTAACGCCAAGTGTGCAGCAGTACCAAACCAAAAGATCTGAGGAAAGTGAAGACTGTAAAACATTTTAGAGGAGTTCAACTAACTGGTGTCAGTCTGAATGTTTAAATCTTTTTTCCCACACACAGAAGGACAACAGTCTGTAAGCCCATGGGTTAAAAGCAACATTTCTATTTGAATCTTCAAGTTGAGCGGTTAAAGGGGCTTTTCACTGAAAGGAATGTCAGAGTTCATAGTGGCTGAAAAGTCACTAACTCAGCAGACCCTGGAGAAGAAAGAATACAAAGCTGCTGGAAGCTGACAGTGGACATTATTGAGCAATAGGCAGTGGTTGTTTTTCCAGCTGGACTCTTGGAGTCTTGTTGATTAGTGCCATGGATGTTATTCATTTGTTGGAGTAACAGAGCCACGTTTTAAAACTTGGCAGCCATGAGTTGAGAAGTAGTAGCTAGATAGGATAGGATAGGATAGGATAGGGTAGGGTAGGGTAGGGTAGGGTAGGGTAGGATAGGATAGGGTAGGGTAGGGTAGGATAGGATAGGGTAGGGTAGGGTAGGGTAGGGTAGGGTAGGGTAGGGTAGGATAGGATAGGATAGGATAGGATAGGATAGGATAGGATAGGATAGGATAGGATAGGATAGAACAGAATAGGTTTGGTATCCACAAGCTGGGAAGCAGCAGTCTTCACATTACTGTAACAGTAACCACATGTTGTGTTGCTGCGGTTGCTTGTTGGCAGACAGAAGACACTCTATGGTACTTGCATCATGTTGGGATATTAGGGAGTATCGGAGACTTGAAACATATTGGGATTGGGGAAAGGTGGTAGTCACATTTTGGGAAATGCAAGGTTAGGATGTTGCAACCACATAGCTGAAGATGATTATCACACAACACGATATTGGAAGTGGTGGTCACATAATAGGATGTCAAAGTCACATGTAACAACATGGCCATGTGTCATGAAGCTTATATGTATATACTGGGATGTGGTAGGGCCATGTACTGTAAAACACATATGCAGAGGTGGTAGTTACATGTGACAGCCAGAAGCTGTTACCCACATGTAAGGACATACTAGCCACATGTTCTTATTAAGAGCTGCAGGTACTAACTCATGGTACCTGCATGCTGAACTAGTTAGAAAATAATAGCCATATATTTGTAGGTGCTATTGTGTAGCTGTGATATGGTAGATACAAAATGGGATACTGAAGCTACAGAGATGTAATTTGCTAGTCACATATACCAGCAAGACGGTCACATCTTGGAATATCAAAGCCATATGTTTAAAAGCACGAACCACATAGTGCGATAATGTCCAGTAGCAGCCACATTTAAAGACGCATCATCCAAATTTTAGGGACATGGTAGTCACATTTTAAGAATTTGGCAGCAACGTGTTCCGATAGGACTTTGAAGCTACATGTTGAAACTTGGTAGCCACGTGAACCCTGAGCCTTCTTGCCCAGTGTCGGCCTCAGGCTGAAGGTGGAGCAGACTGGGGTAGTTGATAAAAGCCTTTCTTCCTGGATCTCCTTAGGTAGTCGAGAAACAGAGCGGCAGCTGCTAGCCCAGTGGCAATGCAGACAGCTGAGATAATGATGATGCTGAGACTGGAGGGAAGTTTGGATTTTCTCTCTGCAAAAGAATAAGGGGTCAATAGGTCAGCTTTGTAAAACTGTTAATTAAAAACTGTTGAGCTAAACTCCAACATTTTCACTTAAACATTTTCACTATTTTTACTGACCTCTGACACTGATGTTGAAGATTTTGACCTGGTACCCAAGGTCGTTGGTCACATTGACCTGGTATAGCCCAGAGTCTTTGGCTGTGACATTGACCAATACAAAAGTTCCATTGGCAGAATATAGCTCTGTGCCATTGGTCATTTTCTTGAGAATCACAGCTGATGGTGGGAAGCTGATGGTTTGGCAGCAAACAGTGATATTTTGTCCCTCGTGGACCATTGTAGATGGCAGGATGCGCACTGTGGTGTTCCTTGGAGGAGCTGGATTACAAGAAAACAGATCACAGTTACTTTTACACTTAGAACCATACAGTCATACAGCACTTCATTCTGTAGGCTCAAAGTGTGCTATCCACCTCACATCCACAGGTAATTCTGCAGTCACAGCTGTAGGTACAGCAGTATGTTTAACACAGTACTATAAATCATGCACCGCAGCATAAACCACAACACACTGGTACAGTCTGTTGGCTCTTGTTGTGTATTCTGGTCTGACAGTGTATTTAGTTGATTTTACAGTGGATTCTGTGGGTGTTGCTGCAAGTTAATTTTGTGTTGAATTCCCAGGTTTGAAATCTACCAAACATTTCAGTCACATTTTGCTGAAACGATGAAGACTGCTCTGTCAGTCAGACTGTCATAACAGGCTGAAATGAACTGGGATAAATCACAGGACAATCAGGGAGACGTGTGAAGTGAGGTGTAGCTGGTGACAAAAAACTGAGTCCAGATGGAAATCTTCATGGTCATTTCCACATCTAATGACAGGAAGTATGATGGATCGAGAGGAGGCAAGTTAAGTTTTAACAGTTGAGTTTTATGCATTTAAAAAGGTCAGGGACAGCTAAACTGAAATCAAACTCTCTTTTAACATAAGGTTCTCTTTTAACTTAAATCTAAGTCAAAGGAGAACCGCACAGAGAACGTACAAAAGCAGCTGTGAAAGCAGCTCAGCCAAACCCGTTGACCTTCTGCCAGACCTTTAACCAACACATCATCACCTGATAGTGGACAGCCCTGCCACAGGACTGGCATTCAGCCTGGTGTCCTTATAAAGGCTTGCATGCCACTTTAATACTAAACATCCTTTTTCTCCTGTTGTAGCTCACCTCCTCCTCACTGTTTCATTTGCAGCTAGAGGACTGCAGGGCTGTGCATAAACATCAATTTATATGCAGAAAATGCATGGTTACCATTTCTGTTATTAGATGTATTTTAACCTGTCTCACTTGATATTCCTTTTAAGAGAACCACAATAGCAATGAACTTTTACTTATATTTACCTCCAACAAAGAGGTTCTGTTTGTGGTGGCGTTTGCAGGTAGTTCTGTCTGTAAAGACGATAGCTCGGGTTTTGAGTTCTTTTCAATTCTGATAAAACTCTGTAGGGGTCATCTGGCAAGCCCTTCAAGGTCAACTTCATGATCTCAAAAACTGATTCTTACAAGTGTGGTGTGTACTGTCAACATATAGAAAGTCAAAGATTTGAAATATGGTCTCATATTTGACCTCTGACCTCACTTTTACACTTCACATCTGCCTTTCTTTCAAGGTGACCCCAAAATGTGTTTGATCTTTAGAGAAAGTATTGTCAAGAGAAAGAGAATGAACTGCCTGGTTAGTTAGAAATATACTGTAGTATATTATTATATAATAAGCTCCAGATATTATCCATTACTTACTCCTACATAATGTTTGTGTAATCAGAGCAAACGTCTGTCATGCTGCCCTGATCTGATTTTTACGGCACTACAAACTTCTTAAAAGTAGGTTTAAAAAGAACAAAGAAAACAAAACAAATGCATAGAAAATACAACAATATTCTCTTTAAAGGAAATGCTGCCCAGAGAGGGCTCTGCCTTGGTGGAGGTTTGTGCTCTCTGAGTGCGTCTTGTAGGTGTTTTAATCCTTAACAAGCTCCGCACTGAAGGACCTGATGGGAGTGTGACGGCTAAAGTTCTGGACTGATGACTCAGCTGTAAAGTCAGGAGTTTATTTCTGTCTCAGGGCCTTGTGAAGGAGTGAGAGGGTGTTTTAGTTTGTTGGTTTGTTTTTCTGACAGAGAAAAAACACAAAGCAAAAAGAAAAAACTGAAAGAAGGTAAAAACTAAATCCCTAATTCAAAGCTTTGAGGAGTGCAAGATATATACTATGTTTCTAAAAAATATTTAAAACAAATTATTTAAATGATTTGATTTTATAAAATCTGTCAGTCCTCTCCTTAAAATGCATATGAATGAATATGTTTTAAATTATAATTATTAATGATCTGACCTTTGACAGTGATGAAGTGAGAAGCCAGTTCAGATCCATACTGGTTGGAGGCTTCACACTGGTAAAGATCAGAGTGTTCCAGCAGGATGGAGGAGAGGCTGAAGGTCAGTGAGGATGAGGAGGCTGGTTTAATTCTTTGAAGCTCTGTCCCATTTCTGCTCAGCACCAGTGTTGGGGCTGGAGCTCCATCTGAATGACAGCTAAATGTCACCTGATGACCCTCCACCACCTCCTCACCTGGCCTAATTAACAGTGTTGTATTCCTTGGAGGATCTGAAACAGAGTTAGTCCAGGAGTTTAATAAAATTTAATAAAACCTGGATCTGAGTTTAACAAAACTGAAAATACCAAATATTGCACAATAAACAAACAGAAAGACACTTACAGTGGACCTGCAGAGGCACGCTGGTCCTCCTGGACCTCCACAAGTCTTGGTCCTCTGTCAGTAGCTCTGCGCTGCAGGTCAGCACCTGCTGATCCTCATCAACCCGGTGCTGAAGAGTAGAAGAGACGTTCTGTAAAACACTGGAGAACCTGAATGACTCTACCATCACTGTTGTGTTTCCCGAAAGCCACCGGATTCTCAGCTGATTGGCTGAGAAGGCATTAATGACATCACAGTGAAAGACTGCCTCTTGGCCCAGCAGGACAGGGCCAGGATCCTCCACTATGGGATCAGATGGAAACGCTGGAGAGAGAGGGAGAAAAGTAACACTGATATACTTAGTAGCTAATGATGATTCAGAAGTTTGAAAATACATAAAATGTGCCAATGAAAAGACTTAAACATCAAAGCTAATTACATGTAAGAATCATTTTATACCAAAATCATCAGATAAGATCAAAACACAGGTTAAAGTTCTTCACTGCATTCTGCTTTTTGGAATTAAAAGCAATGGATCACAGTTGGGATTCATGGTTTTAACAACCTCCCCCAAAACCTCTAAAACCTTGAGATAGACTTGCAATACCTCAGTACTGACTTCAGCAGATTCAAGAATCTTCTGCTAAGAACAGTTTTCTCAGAAAAAAAAAAAGATTTTAGCTCCTTTTCAAGAACAGACACAAAATGCTGCCACAATTTTCTCAGTAAGATGGCTCTTGGTGCTTCCTTCCTGATGATGATCCTTTATTCTAAATGGGCAATGTGCAGCTGCCATGGTCCTTGGGTCTTTGACTCAGTGTTTTGAGTCTGTAGACTTTCAGTTCTGTTTATTGTTAATATTTTCTGTATGAGTCTCTGCTTATTGTTCACATTTTCTTCTTGTACTTCCTTAGTATATTTAGTCACGAGTTCCTAGTTCTTGCCTGTACAAGAGTTTAGTTTTCTCTCATGTTAATTCCCCTGTTAAGTTCATTCATGTCTCTGCAGTTCCCTGCATAGTTATTACTCTCACGTTCTGATATATTTTGGTAGTCTCTTGTGTTTCATGTTTAGTTTTACTTCCCGTCCTGGCTCATTGTCTTTGATCACTGTCACCTGTGTCTTGTTACCCAGCTGTGTTCACGTCTCCATAATTGTCCTGTTGTGTATAAATAGTGACGTGTTCCTTTTGGGCTTCATCTCAGGGTCTGTTCTCCTCCCTTTCTCTGTGTAACACTGACAGTTTTTGAAGTGCTGTGGATTTTGTTTTTCTTGATATCTAATGGACTTCGTCATTTTGGACTGATTTTGGAAAATAAAGGTTTGTCTTTTGTTCACTTCCATGTGCCCGAAAGTCTGCGTGTGACTCCTAAACACGAAATTCATGACAATAGCTCAAACATAAATGTAATCAACATTAATGCACTGTACCAGAGGGGTAGATATGAGTGTGCGAGTGGGTGTTTGGCTTCTTTCTCCCTTGTGTCACTTCCTTACATAGCATTGGAGTTTATCCTCCTCAGCTCAGATCTGTCAGCAAACCTTTGAAATGAGCCTCTTTCGTGGCCCTCACACCGAGAGCATGTTTGTAACTCTTCACATTTGCGTACTTTTTAAAAAATGGAGGTCACTGCAGTTTTTAGGAGGAACTGGAGCCTTTCTTGGAACAGTTTTTTAGCTCTGGTGACTATTTTCAGAAGCATTAAAAAATGGAGCAGAGCTATGTTTTTTCTGGGATTTGCAGAAAAAAATCTAGATTAAAAAAAAAAAGCAGATCTATGTCAGGACACACTGCTGCTCTCTGTGTTACTAAACCAATGGTGTGGAGTTCTGCAGACTTTGACCTGTGTTCTCTGAAAAGCGGGGCTGAATGTGCCCAAACAAACTGAGCTGAAACTAAATCCCGATGATTCATATGTGGCTCTGTTTTCTCTGACACCCCCCACCCCCGGACGAGCAGCTCAGCATCAGGACATCTGTGCAGACATTACTAAGCTTCATGTCTGTTATGAGCAGTTCATTTTTTTATTATACCTCTGAGATTATCAGACAAGAACGTCTCCCTGCTGACTACCTGAGTCCTGAAACTGCTGAGGGTAAAACCGGCCAAACTGTGTGTGTGCCTTTGCTTCAGGTTTTAGTAACATTTTATTTAACTGGTCCAGGTAATTTCCTTTCAGCCTACCCCTCAACATGCAGTCATTTTCTAGTATATTCAGCTGTGTATTTCAAAGACTGTGCAACATAATCTAGTACTTACAGGGTCTGAGCTACACTCTCAGCACAGAGGGACAGAGCCTCTGCATGGGGCCCTTCTGTTAAGGTTATTCTAAAATGTACAAATGCAAAATAATTCTGTTCACTGGTGGAAGTAGTATTCACAATAATAATAATAATAATAATAATAAAACAACATAACACTTAAAAAAATACCTCTTACAAGTAAAAGTTCTGTAATGTAAGAATAATTAGGTAATGTGCTTAAAATACTAATAGAAAGTACAGGAAAATGGTGTGTGAGTGTTAGACTAGGATACATCATTACCTGACAGTATGATTCTCTTCCATTAATATTAAAGCAGTGTTTCGAGTACTACAAATGAAAAAGGTAGAGCTACAACTATTACTTGTTAGGCAGCCACTATTAATTATGTTTATTATGGATTATTCAACTATCTATATGCATAGTTTCAGCCCAGAAATAAAAGTTGTCAAATCAATTTAAAGGATATGCAACAAATTCAGATGGATGTGGTGGAGTTGAAGTACAAAGAGTCAAAAACTGGAAAACGCCCTTGTGACCATGTTTGTTCTCAAGGAAAAAAGAGACTGTCATCTTCAAATCTAAACAGCTGCTAATTTTTGAAAATTATGAGGAAAGTTTTGAGTAAATTTTCTGGAAAAACAGAAATATCAGGACTCTGTGGGTATTTTGAGACTTTCACCACAGTGACAACAATTCAAATATAAAAAAAAAACACCCACACCTGAATGCAAACCCAAATCCTTTAAATGTAACCTTGAAATTCCTTTAACTTCTTCTTCAATAATAATAACAATGAACAATTAGTAAATCTAAGGAAAATAAAACCTCTTAAAATTAACATGAAAATCTACTGTTTAATTAACTGTTTAATAATTCAGAAACCCTGAACTGAAATGAAATGAAGTGTTGCTGTGTGACTCTAAAGTCATAAAGACCTGCTCTCAGGTGTGTCAGACTTACAATAGACGTGGACCTGGATGTTTCTGGTCCTGATGACAGAGTCACACTCGGCCTGACAGCTGTATTCACCCCTATCATGGAGATCCAGATCCTGCAGGTGGAGCAGAGACAGTCCATCCTGATGCCAGGTCTTCTGGAGGACAGTCTGGTGCAGGTCAGTCCTCCTCCAGGTGAGGGTGGGAGTGTGGAGACAGCCAGAAGCCTTGCATGTCAGACTCAGAGCTGAGCCCCGCTCTGCTGAGACCTGAGGGCTCGCCTCCACCTGCAGAGGGTGAGCTGAAGGAAGAATGAGACTTTACTGATCCTGTGCACTCATACTGAAACCAGCTCAGAGTTATTTTAATGCTGTGTGTGAAGGCTAACGTTTACAGAAGAGGTGCTTTTTACTATCACACACATTAACCTAAAAATGTGAAGAACAGTCTGGATTCAAACTAATCTGCATGCTGGCTAAAAGCTGTTGGGGTCTAGTCCAGTATACTTTAATTAATACTTAGACCTCCTCATTACTACTGAGGACTTAAAGACTATGCACTCTAAAGTTCTCTTTATTGGCCTTGAACACCACTTCAAACACAAACATCCATTCCCCTGTGGTTGCAGTGGGATGCCAGGAAATTCATTAAATGTGTTTTATTACAGAAAGATTCATTAATTTTTTTCATAACAAAGTTAAATATAACCTCACACATCCAACTGGAAAATATTTTAAGGTAGCAATACCACATTAACAATACCTCTTTAATTTGTAAAAACGGGGGAACATATTGTTGGGTTGTTGTTTTCTTTGTAAGAGTCAAACAAACCAAAAGCTTAAGATTCAACCTTCAATAATTTTCTTAAATAATTCCTAAACTGAACTGACTTCTTTTATCTTCCTAAGCTTGAATAGGTTTTAAGAATATTTTTCTTACACTATCTGGTAGAAGCAAAAGGTTCAGGGACTGGTCCTGTTGCACACAAACAAAGCACAGCATGTAACTTTGATGAGTCAGGATTGAGTTATGTCAGTGGAACGTTGTTGTACCACTTGCAGCTCTGCTGGACATTTTTCAGTTGCACCATGGAGCAGAAGCAGCACAGTCTCTATAGTGGGGGCTATGGCTATGTGCCAGCCCTGACACCATGTGACCAGGTGCTTGATTGTTGTTTTCTTTGACATTCATAGGGTGGCACGTCATGAATATCTCACCCAGCACCAGAATGCTCTACAGTTCTTCAGGAATGTTAAGTGTAATGGTGTAAATACTCAAGCGCCACTCACATGCTGCACCTTAACACTGGGTTCCATCCACCACAGGAAAACTATCCATGTGTAGAGAATAAAAACTAAATTGCAAACCCTTTTAAAAAAAAATACAATCATTTGCAAATATTTTACATGAAAAGACAACAGATTAAATATGTAAATGAGAAATTTTATATTTTTGGAAAGACATGCTCATTTTTGAATAGAATGTCAGCGAGGATTATGGAATATCTCATGAATAACTTGATTAATTGGCATCAGAGCATGATTCAGAGTGGCAGATGGAGTTTTCAGACCACGTGGGCAAAATTTTAAATCATTAAGATTGAAGCTTATCATTGGTCCACAAGGCTTACATATCTGTGAAGACACCGCTAACACAAAAGCCACATTTCCATTAGTAACTACTCAGCACGGGTCGACTCGACTTGGCACGACTCGCCACGGTCATGTTGTGTTTCCATTGCAACTGAGGACCACCTCAGTGTGGGTGGAGTCGATATAGCAGCAGTAGTCTCTTGACGCAATTTGTATGCAGCTCGAGACACAACACAACAATGGATGAGATAGAGGAAGGCTAACATAGCTAATGCCAGTTTAATATCATCATGCATAAGTTCCCGTACAATGTTTTAATGGATGAAGGTTATCATTGTTAAGTATAACCCTATACCCCGAACATGTCATAATCGACTCAGTGTACTTCAAAAGTGCCGCAGTTAGCAGACTTCCAGAAAAAATTACCGTAATAATACCATAGTAATCCCCTATGTTGATTGTGAAGTGCAGTTTCTCACCTTTCAGAAACCATTTGAATTTTTCTGATAGGAGAAACGGTCGCATTATTACGGAAATTCAAAGTTCCACCTCAGGCTCGGTGTTAGGGACAGGTAACGGGTGCTTAAGCAGCAATCACCAGGCAGTATAGGGTTAAAATATGTATTTCAGATGGCGCTCATGTTGCAAAACTACCGCTGCAAACTGTCGGTCTGGGCATTCAACCGGTGCTTTGTGCCTCCATTTTCTTGCTGTCCAGTTTTAAAAATGGCACGCTTGATTCTGGTGAAGGAGTCGCTCTCATGATGCCGCTAGCCACAACACAGTGGCATGCTGTTCTTCCGCATCACAATTTCGAATCGCCTCGGATCGCTTGGAATCCTGGCTGAGTGAGTACTAAAAAAGTACCTTGTACTTGGTACCAGGTACTAATGGAAACACCTTCAAACTGTCGAGCCACGCTGAGTGGATACTAATGGAAATGCAGCTTAAATGACACATATAAGTTCTGGGGCAACATCCAGACAACGTCTTTTTCAGGAGAGGCTTTGCTTAAATCAGGACTGCTGGAATTCACAGGTTCCAAACTGCGCCTGCCTGTAATCCAGGCCTGGCCTCTCTCTCCTGCTCTCTCTTCACTCTTCAAACATTCATCATAGTATGAAACTAAAAATTATGCCACAGAAGGGTCTGAAATCAGCTGAATTCTCTTACTATATTAAGTAAGAAAAAGAAAACATTTTGATTTTAAAACTAGCAGTGAAGGGTGGTGTCAAAAGAAGAGGCAAAGCAACACAGTGGTAGGCACACCACACTGTTCAAACCTTTATGAAATGTGTGGCTGGCACTGAATTTAAAGTGAGCTTATATATTAAAACAATACTAGATTCCTCAGTTTCAGCATTTCGGTCTTTGAACTTTCAATTGAACATAGTTTCGATGATTACATTTTACATTTCAATTTTACAAATTCCAGAAGCTATGTTGTGTCTGGGGGCTTTTGCCCCCTTGTAGGGTCTCCCAAGGCAAACTGGTCATGGGTGAGGGGCCAGACAAAGAGCAATTTAAATTACCTCTATATCAAGTGAACAGTTTACTCTACCCGGGATAGGGTTACCAGGGCCCATTGTACTCAGGCCTCAAAACAATTCTGGCAAATTGTCAAGCAGCTCAGGAGAGGAGAGCAGTGCTCTACTGACATGGTGTATAGTGCAGGTGGGGCATTGCTGACTTCAAATGAGGCTATGGTCAAGCGGTGGAAGGAACACTTCAAGGACGTCCTATTCCCACTGACACGCTTTCTGAGGCAGAAGCAGAGTCTGGGGATAAGGAGAACAACTCACCCATGACTGGGGGTGAGGTCACTGAGGTGTTTAAACAACTCCTTGGTGGCAGGGCCCCTGGGGTGGATGAGCTTCGCCCTGAGTTCCTGAAGACTCTGGATGTTGTAGGGTTGTCTTGGTTGACATGCCTCTGCAACGCCGCTTGGAGATCTGGGGCTGTGCCACTGGATTTGCAGACTGGGGTGGTGGTCCCCATCTTTAAGAAAGGGGACCAGAGGGATCAAGGGATCATACTCTTTAACCTCCCCGGGAAGGTCTATGCCAGGGTCCTGGAAAGGAGGGTCTGTCCGAACCTCGGATCCAAGTGGAATAATGGAGTTTTCATCCTGGTCATGCAATGCTGGACCAGCTCTTCATCCTCTCAACGATATTCAAGTGAGCGTGGGAGTTTGCTCATCCAGTTTACATGTGTTTTGTGGACTTGGAGAAGGCATTAGACCACGTCCCTCAGGGTGTTCTGTAGGGAGTGCTGTGGGAGTATAGGGTGTCTGGCCCATTGTAATAAGCCAACCCTAACCCTGTACAACTGCAGCGAGAGCCTGGTTTGCATTGCCAGCAATAAGTCAGACTCTGTCAGGGATGACATCATCACCGATTCTGTTCATAATTTTTATTGACAGAATTTCTAGGCGTAGCAAAGTGATGGAAGGCTTCCACCTTGGTGGCCTCAGAATCTCATGTCTGCTTTTTGTGGAAGATGCGGTCCTGTTGGCTTCATCAGGCAGTGGCCTCCACCTTGCACTAGAACAGTTCACAGCCAAGTGTGAAGAGGTGGACATGAGAATTAGCACTTCTAAGTCTAAGGCCATGGTCCTCAACCAGAAAAGGGTGGAGTGTCCAATCCAGCTCAGGAACGAGTTGCTGCCCCAAGTGGAGGAGTTCAAGTATCTCAGGGTCTTGTTCACAAGTGACAAGGAAAAGGAGCGGGATTTACAGATGGATTTGGCCTGTGTCTGCAATAATTCGGATACAGCACGAATCCGTTTTGGTAAAGAGAGAGCTGAGTGTGAAAGCAAAGCTGTCGATTTACTAGTCAATCTACGTCCCTATGTCACCTATGGTGGTGAGTTTTGGGTAGTGACAGAAAGATCGTGATTGCAAGTGGTGGAAATGAGCTTCCTCCAAAGGGTGTCTGCCCCCCCCCCTTAGAGATAGGGTGAGGAATGGGAGGGGCACAGAGAACAGCCACTACTCCTCCACATTGAAATGCGCTAGTTGAGGTGGTTCGGGCTTCTGACTAGGATGCCTCCTGGGTGACTCTTGGGTGAGGTATTCCTGGCATGGAGGAGGCTCCAGGGCAGACCCAGGACACACTGAAGAGATTATATCTCTCAGCTGGCCTGGGAACACCTCTGTGTTTCCCTAGATGAGCTAGAGGAGGTGGCTGGGGAGAGAGAGGTCTGGGTTTCTCTGCTTAGGCTGCTACCCCTGCAACCTGGCCCCGGGTAAATGGAAGAAAATGGAGGGATGGAATGGATGTTTAAATTATTTGTGCAATAGAGTTAAAAGATACAAAAGAGAATAAAAGAAACTAAAGAGAAAAAACTACCTCTGACAGTAACGGAGCTAGAGACAATCTGGGATCCATACTGGTTGGAGGCTTCACACTGGTAGAGGTTGGAGTGTTCCAGCAGGGCAGAGGAGAGGCTGAAGGTCAGTGAGGACAAGGACACTGAGTTAACTCTTTGAAGTTCTGTCCCATTTCTACTCAGCACCAATGTGGGGGGTGGCGCACCCTCTGAGCTACAGCCAAAGGTCACCTGCTGACCCTCTACCACCTCCTCACCTGGGATTACTGAGAGGGAGGTGTTGGTGGGTGGAGCTGTTTGGGAGAGCAGGGACACAACCAATTCAGTGAAACAACAAAGAAGCTGCAGAGATTGTAAGTAAAACAGGACCAAAACTCACCATGAACTGTGACATTCAGAGTGCTGGTGTGGTTTCCTTCTGTGTTGCGGACATCACACTCGTACTGTCCAGTGTCAGACGGTTTCATCGCTGTAAAGCTGAGCTGACTACCTTGACCGCATTGCAGAGATCGGCCACCTGTTGCCGTGAAGCTCCAGGTGATGGTCGGCTTAGGATTTCCATCTGCCAAACAGGTGAGAGTGAGCGGCGAGCCAGCCATCACCATCACAGAGTCTGACATCTCCACAATAACAGGAGCATCTGGAGAGGAGAGAGGTCAGGTTTATAAGGACGCAGACACCAGGATGCAGACTAGAGGACTTGGAACTGAACTAAGACTCACAGAGGACATTTATTTGGACTGTGGCTTCTCTGGTCCTCTTGTCAGCCGGCAGGTCCTTCAGCTCTAGCGTGGCCCTGCAGGTGATATTCTTTCCTGGGTCCTTGTTCTCAGCTGTGAACTTGTACTCAGACCGAACTAACCTCGATCCAGCATCTCCTGCTGTGTTCTGCAGGATGGTATTTCCTCTAAGCCAGGTGAGGCTCAGCTGCTCAGCAGGATATATGTCAGATACCTGGCAGGTCAGGGTGGACTCTACCCCCAGTCTAACACGGTCCTGACCTGTGATCACAGGGCTTGATGGAAAGGCTGGTCCAGCAGAGAAACAGAAGGCAGGTATTAACTATCATAATACAACAATGTAATAATAAAAAATCATAACAGTATATTTCCTCTTGTGGCCCCTTGAGGCTGGCTTCAAAGTGGTTTTGGGCTCTGTGGATAGGCCCCAGCTCAGCTAATAGGACTCACTGTGCCTTTTGGAGCATAATGACTTGGTATGTGTTACAGACTCTCCAACAAGTCTGCGCTTCAGTTTTGGTGGGTTAAACTCTGGCATTTTAGTATTCTGTTACTTACCACTGCGTGTTGCATCTGTTCAGTTTATGAATACAGCGTACTAATTACGCTAGCTAACTGAAAACTTTACACATTACCCTCTCATCTTCATATGGTTATTTAAGCAGCAGCCAGAACATTTACATTTAGGCTTCAAAATGTCCAAAACTAGTATGTGTTGTTATGGTGCTTGCATCAGTAAAACTTACTGACCCTGAAGCCTTAAAGTGATGCAGTACGCACATCTTCCCATTTATGAGGCAGTTCAGGAACTTTCCAGATATTTTTTCAGGAATCTTTTTCCTGATGAGAACAACCTTTGTCTTAATAACGTTTATACCAGGACAAAATATTTCTTTTTTTGTTAATGCTGGACGTTCCCTTCATGCTTTTCAAGATTAGCATCCTGTCATTCTCCAAAAATGATGCGCAACCCTGAAGTCTAGATGTTAAAGAACATAAACCCACAGTAGGTACTTGAATAGACCCACTTGCACATGCCAACAGTGTGCTACGACACCGGAGGAAGCATTAGCGATTCGTGTTGACTCGCTCTGCGCTAAACGCTAAAAAACCAGGACACCGCAGCTCCTGGTGTCCAGATATGACATCGTTTCCATTGTCCACCATCGGGGGTCTCCCCCAAACTTAGTCCGGTTCAGATCCAATTTCTCAAAAAAAAAAGTGATATTTTTGCAAAGAAAGGTGAATTTTAACCCAATATCTGGCACCCTTACACCCCTCATACCACCAAGAAAACCCTCTATATGGATTATTTGGTCCCCAAACTATGAAGTTTGAAACGATAAATTGACCACTCCGGCACTTTACTAGGCACCGCCTTTGCCAAGTGACATTTGCGAGGTACCAGGAATTTTATTATTTTTGATCAATGCATGAACTTATTTAATTGTTTTATCCCAAATATACAAGTTGTAATGGATCAGATTAATAAAAAAAATCTAAATACAATTTCTAATAAATATATTCAAAATATATAAATAATAATTATTTTAAAGATATAATAAATATAAATAATTTAATACAAATATGATAAATATTATACAAATATGATAAATATTTAAATTTTCATTTTCTTTTCAGGAACATGATGAAGACAAAGCTGGATTTTCATGCTCTTATTGCTAATTATGAGAATCAAGTTTTGACTTGTACTGGGAGGAGGTTTTATAAGTAATTGCTGGCTAATATGAGTCCATGAGCCTTTTTCATTTGCAGATTCATAATCTTTGTGAAATTCTCTTCATATTGATATACTACTTGCTATTTTGGATATGATCAAAATTTCACAGTCATGACCGCGTGACCTTGAAGGTTAAAGGTCCAGGTTAAGTGTTAATGCTAGGGTCATAATGTAAATGCAGTCCTAAATCTGATAGGTACCTGTGCAATTGCTAAGAAAGTGATTGAAAGCCTATTTTAAGATGTACTACACTTTATTTCAAAATCGTAGAATAAAATCACAGTTTTTTCATTGTTTTACCATTAAAATGTATTAACGACTTGCCCCCAAATTTGCTGGATTAAAATCCCTCTAGAATGTGAACCTCTGGTCCAATTTCCAAAAACTAAAGTGTTCTTTAATCTGTGGGAATAGTTCTATCAATTTAGCTTAGAACTGAAATCAAACTGACAACTTTAAAAATGTATTCAAGTACCTACCCACAGAGAGTTTAAAGGTATACACTTACATCTTCCAACAAACCCATGTATTCTCATAAACTTAGAATTAATCCATTAAAAATGCATAGGAGTGGCCACCAGTTTGTAGATGTTGCCACCTAGAATACAGTGGCCCAGATAGACATTCTGCCTAATTGTGCTTTCCGTACATGGCTAGAGACCAGCCACATGATTAGCTTGCACAGAGATGTGGGTATTTCACAGTTGAGGAGAAGAGAATGTGTAATTTGTCATTTTTGCCTGCATCTTCAGACTCAATATGTGACGCATCATACCTGTGTTTTATCGAGCCACCTCAACAACAGCAGCTGGTTGTAAGCTAACATTATGCCAGCTAATGTTAGGTTCCACTGTCCAGAAAATCACATGTTCCCTCTGATAAATAGTTTCATTACATTCTTACATTGTATGAGAGTTTATTTGCTAAGTGTTCGAGTCCAACAGTATTTGAGCTACTGCATAGAAAGTTTCACTAATGCCAGCTAACAGAGGCTAACAGCAGCAAAAACAGCAGCGCTCACTGACAGATAAGTCCAGGATATCCCCAGCAGCTTTTCTCAGTATCGCTGTCAGACAGATGTGACCTTCACTATCTCATCAACGCATATCAGTCTAATTAAACGTGGACACCTGGCATATTGACAGCTGGGGTGAACAGTGGACTGACAGCCTATACTCACTACAGATAAACAGTGTCCTACTGCAGTCACCACAGCATGGATTATACACTTAATTGGGAGGGGTAAGAAAACAGAATTCAGTGTACTGGAATCTACTGACATCAATTGGTGAGATTTTACACACTGTAACTTTAAACTATGTGGGTGTGAGATTCTATCACTGCCATCCTTGGAATAGAGTGCAAAGTCTAAAGACTAAAGTCTAAAAGGTTTAATGGGATTCAGTTGTGGTTTAAGTCAGCTGTCAGCAGACCTTTATAACCATACTGACAAATTAATGAGGCATTATGATAAATGAAAGCATAATATTAAAAGTGCATTCATTTATGTAGTAGTTTTGAAGCCATTTAATTTCTCATTTTCTTCATTAATATTGTGTGATATTTTACCGATGTTTGAATATTTTCTTTTATTGATATAAATAAATATTGAGTACGGAGGGATGTAAATGAAGTAGTTTGGTAAATAGA
>JAMQGT020012809.1:0-12393 GCA_024447675.2 Pterophyllum scalare | reverse complement strand
TATGTTGTGTGTACTTGGTTCAGTTACGTATTGCTTCAGAAACCGCAGCTCTGCGGGCGTTTCGGAGCTTATATCTCAGATCTACTGTCAAGACAATAAAAGTATAAAATCTGGTATGCATAAACAGATTTTTACATTAAAATAATCAAAACTGGATTTCTTTGGGAGGTTTCAGCAGGAGTTAAAAGAAAAACACCCAGTTTGTTCTCTGTAAGCCTTTTCTTTGAATCATTTCAGAAACAAGAACAAAAAGAAGCAGAGGGGAAGCGTGAGTTCTTAGAACAGATGTAACCATGAAGGAGACAGAGTGGACGTTGGAGCTGTATATAAGGGGAGCAGAGAGCCGGTCAGAGCACATCAGCCTGCAGATTCAAGCTGAAGAACATCCGTCTGTGTCGGGAACCATGAAGACTCTGCTCGCTCTCACAGTCCTGATTCTCCTCTGCTTCCTGAAACACAGCTCTGCCAGTGAGTACCTCTGACCTCTGACCTCTGAGTGCCTCCTGAGCTGCACTCATATTAACTCTGTGTGTGTGTGTGTGTGTGTGTGTTCACAGATGTCGGTGTATCGATGATGATGAAAGATATTAAATGCTGCGACAAGATCAGTAATATGAAAGCAATCCCATTCAAAAAGGTGAAACATGTTGTGATGACCAGCGGCTGCAGTTCTGAAGCGATCATGTGAGTAGACACAGGAAGTCGTGTGACAGGTGTTTGAACACTCGTGTCATCATATCTGTCCATGTGTGGTCACTGCCTGCAGTTTGTCTTACTGCACCAGAAATATTTAGATTGATTGCAGAAAAGATTCAGGGACATCAGTGTCAAATTTTACTCGATAATTTACAGCTTTATTTGAACTCTAGGGCGTAATCAGCTAAAGTGTGATTAATCTTTTTCTAAAAAGGTATTGCTATGAAAAAGAACCTGAGAAAATGATCATGTGAATGGACTGCCGCTTCCTGGCTTACACAAATGCAGTTAGAACTGGGAGGCTCTTATTGTGAAGTCTGCCTTACCAGAGATGTTTTAATTCTTTCTTCGCTGCTCGGATACAGTCTTATCTTTCTTATGGAACTGATTCATTTCAGTGAAAAACGTTTTAAAGTCTGTTTTGGCTCCATTTTTGGGCTCCACCAGCACGAAAGTAAACCAGGAAACCAGCAGACGTGCAGATCTGTGATCGTTCTCTGTGGGTTCATCATCTGTTCCCCTTCCCTGGGTTATACTCAGGAAACATTTTTAATTGTAGTCAGGTATTTTGTGTCTTTCAGTTTCTTTCCATCACTGACCCTGTGTGTGTGTTGTTCGTGTGTTTAATTATAATGTACATTATGTGTTTGTTTCAGAGTCACGACTGTGGCAAACCACCAGCTCTGCCTCGATCCGAAATGGAAACACGCACAGATGCACCTGGAAAATTTTAAGAAAAACTATTCATCCACCACTCCCAATCCCAAAAAGCTTTAAAGGATTTCTATGAATGGCAGAAAGTCTCTTTTTTTTTTTTATCCATTAATAATCACAGTGTTGGTGTATGTTTTGAGGTGTAGCAGAACTTGAACTGATAATTATCGGTGATCACAGAAAAGTTTCTAGTTAGCTGAAACCTTTTTAAAGTTTTTTTTTCCTCTTTGATGTTTTTTATGAGCTTCTTCTGAGATAATATAATAAGTACAGTGACTGAACAGTTAAAATGTGTGTTAATTATTGCTTGCCCTTTCACAATAAAAGCTCTATTTTTCTACTCTTTAAAACTTGTTTGAGTGTTGGAGCTTGTTGGTGTCGTTTCCAATTTGTGCACAGAGGTCTGCCGGCGCCTCCATGACGGCTTTATTCAGAGCTGCTGTGGGTCAGGAGGGCAGACAAACCGGATCCTCATAGAGGTCCCGAAGCTGGAATAAACCGGCGTTCATTGTAAACTTTGGGACCTTCACATCTCATCTTCTAGAATTTGCTCCTGAAACTAAAGGATGGTTTTTGTTTTTGCCCGAGAGTGAAAGATTTATTTTAGCTGAGAGCTGCAAGCATGAATCATGAAAATACACTGTGGGGCTCAGGTGTTATGTTGAGGAAGAGGAAGGACGTCTGTGCTGGTTACTCTAGAAAAAACAAAAAGACAAAAGAAAGCTTCAAAGGTAAACAAGGGGGAACCAAAAGACTGAAACATGAAGGCAGAGACAGCAACACAAACGTTACACAAAGATGTCAGTGACCATGGCACAATCTGGGACTCATTTCAAAGTTGAAGAAATATTTGAGATTATGATTTTTGCAATAATTAAGCAGCCACCCGGGCTTCCTTGCTTGCCGCCACATCTCAGTTTAAGTGAAAGAGTTCAAGAAGTTGAAGGAAAATCACTGGAAAATGCCACAACCAACTCAGACTCATATTTGTGTAAAGTTTGTTGCGTTGAAGTTTCACGTTTTCTCATTTTTCATTAACTTCTTTTAATGTAACACAAAACAAAATGTCTCAACTTTCAGAAAATAATATAATTATGTCAAACTGTCGCCTAATGAAAACTAGTAACTCTTGTATTGTGACCAAAAGCGTGAGTGTCACCTTCACTGTGAGCTGCAGATCACATTTCTGCTACAGCAGCAGTTTTACACGTTTTTATCTTTACAAATATAATTCAGAGGAATCGGTCAGTTCAGTACTTTCCATTTTCAAGCTTCATTGTATTTATAGAAGAAAGTGACCAGAAACTGAGATTAAGTTTCTGGTTCCTCATTCGAGTTCCTAATACCAAATCTGAGAATACCGCACACAGACACATTTGCATGAATTTTTATTTGTTCTTAGTGGTTTTACCCAGAAATCACTGCTGCAGCTGCATCACACGGAAGAGGTCAGCACACTGACCTCAGCGTAAGGCCTGATTAGACTTGGATCTTTGTAGAGCCCTACATACGTAACCTATGGAAGTGGGTGACGTTGTTGCCACTTGTAGGATTATTATTCCTCATACTGAGACAATGATTGTTGTTCTCTCGCTGATAAATTCAAAAACTGCAGCGAAAAATTTGGAGGAACCGAAGTCCGAGAAGAAACATGAATAAAATCTGTGGGCACTTCATTGGAGGAGCCACAGTGGGCTAATCTGTTTTTCAATAGATTTGACCCTGGGTCACTGAACACCTCCCCCACCCCTCAGCTCCCATCTACCCCCTCCATATGCTGTCCCCCCACTCTCCTGGTGCAATGCTGTTGCTGCCTGCACTCTCCCCACACCCACCCACAAAAGAGCCAGCCCCATCTTCCACCCCCCACCCAGTCTCACATCCACCTCACAGCTCATCAGGTCAGCTCAGGAAGACAAAGATCAGGTAGGCAGCAGGTCCAGAAGGAATTAGCTCCAGACTGCTAAGGGACTGTGCAGACCAGCTCTGTCAGGTGGTCCTGCACATCTTCAACCTGAGCCTGAATCAGGAGAGGGTTCCTGAACTTTTTAAGACTTCCTGCATAGTTCCAGTGCCAAAGATCGCACATCCCAGGGAATGCAACCACTACAGACCTGTGGCCCTGACTTCTCACCTGATGAAGACCATGGAGAGGCTCATCCTGCACCACCTTCGCCCACTGGTGAGCTCAAGCACTGGAACCCCTGCAGTTCGCCTACCAGCCAGGCATCGGAGTGGACGACGCCTTCATCTAACTGCTGCACAGATCCCACTCTCACCTAGAGCAGGCGAGGAACACTGTGAGGGTCATGTTCTTTGACTTCTCCAGAGGTTTTTGCACTGCTGAGAGGGAAGCTGGAGGGAGCCGGAGTGGACAGGCAGCTGACGGCATGGACCATTGACTACCTCACCAACAGACCACAGCATGTGAGGTGCCATGACTGTGTGTCTGATGTGATAGTCTGCAGCACGGGGGTGCCGCAGGGCACGGTCCTCTCACCCTTTCTGTTCAGTCTGTACACTTCAGACTTCAGGCACAACACAGACCATTGCCACCTACAGAAGTTCTCAGAAGATACGCCATCATCAGATGCGTATCAGACGGGAACGACGAGGAATACAGGAGGGTCAGCACTGTGGACTTCTCTGAGAAGTCAGAAATTGTACCTTAAGCTGCACCTTACCTCAGCATGCATGAAGCCCACTTGTGAAGTTAAAGCTGCACAAACTGTGCGTCGCATTGTCATCGCTAAAATACTAACCTGCATTAATGTTGAAGAAACCTGCTATCAGCTTAATCCTTTTAGGTTCCTGCGTGTTCATTTATCGGACAGGAATTACACAAAACAACGGAATAAGGAGTTCAATTATTAAATTTAATAAAGACATTTCAAACAGTTTACAGATTAATCTGGGTCAGAACTGCATACCATGCCCAGTGTGGTGCTGAACATGAAATGAAGTACTGACGCTCTCTTCTCCATCTCAGGGTTTCATATAGTCAAAGCTCATCAGTCTTACATTACAGGTTACATCATATACAAAACAAGAAATGTGCAAAACAAAGATTCCAGCAGCTGCGTGTTCACATGACCTCAGAGTTTCCCTTTATCACTTGTTTGGTCTCCTCAGTGGCTGACTGTTCTAACCAACGGAGTCCTGGCATCTGTCACTGATCAGCTGTCAGTTGGTAACTGATCAGAGTCCAGTCTCCTGCAGCCCCACTGGTGTTCAGGCTCCTGTTAGGATGAAACTGACAAATCCTTATTAGTTAAATCTTTACTTTTCTCCTAGGCTATCCGTCCTTTTGAGACAAAAACCCTGTTTATGTCTCAATAATTTACCTTAATTTAACTTATTTATCTAAAGGGCATACTGATTTTTGTATTATTAGCTTTTTGGATTTTTTCTTTAATGTTTGATCTAATATCAATTTGTTCAGACATTCGAAATTCAAAATGATCACTGCTCTTTTCTTTTTTCTAAATCTTAGCTTTAAACAAATCTACCAAATAAATAAATGTAAATGCACAAAGAGTGTAAATCGGTTCATTTTCTTTTATCCTACATTTTCATAAACAGTTTTTTTTTAGTTCTCTATGTTTTGCTTTGTAGCAGAGCGGCAGCTCGAGCTTTGGCACTGTTTTAGCTTTGTGTCACAGAAGATTCACACGCACTCTTTTTTTTCTTCTAACTTTTCTTTTTAAGGTTTCACTAAAACTGAGTTTCTCATGGAAACGTTTTCTTGAAATTTAACAACAATTTAACATCATTTGCATCAAATACCTCAGTTTGGATGATCAAGGCATTAGTTTATTATACTGGCTTTATTTTAGGAAAATCAATTAAAAACAATGAACTCCTGACTGTCCCCCTTTTTTTTGTCGTCCTTCAATGGTACACAGCAACGCTGTGACACACAATCATACCACAATGTTCAGAGAGAGACGCACACGTACACACACGTTACAGTTACTAAACATTACAAGCATTTTTCCCTTTTCTCTTTCTCTCTGAGCCACACACACACACAAAGATACAAACGCACACACAGTAACTCTCTGAGTCTCATTCTCACACACACACACACACACCAGCTCCAGTTGTTTTCCTTCTCTGCAAGGCACACACACACTGACTCAGATACACACACATATCACGCAGACCAAAGCAGAAGTATTACAAACACAACTGATAGAACCACTGTAAAATTATCCTGTTCATTTAAACTTTATTCCTATTTAAACAAATGACACCGTACTGTTGCAAAGTAATTCCATCTCAAAATATTTTGTCCTTATTTCCCTCTCTGTGCTACTGCTACACGCACACACACACACACACACACACAGATCCACAAAGTATAGCACATACACAGCAGTTCCTGTTCGATCACGTCCAGCGTCACCATTTGAAGAAAACTAAGAACTGGTCATTTTTACTTGGTTTCTGAGTGTTTGTTCATCAAACAGAAATGAAACAAAACAACAGAATAAGGAGTTCAATTACTAAAATTAATAAAGACATTTCAAACAGTTTACAGATTAATCTCGGTCAGAACTGCCCGGTGTGGTACTGAACATGAAATGAAGTACTGACGCCCTCTTCTCCAGCTCATATACTCTCTATAGTTTCACACAGTCAAAGCTCATCAGTCTTGGTTGCATCATATACAAAACAAGAAATGTGCAAAACAAAGACCCAGAACAAACACACTGTTCTTGGCTGGCCCCAAACATTATGTACTTCTGTATCGTTAATCAGTTACGTTTATTTTCCAGTCCAAGACAGATTTCTCAGGCAAATAAATGTAAAGATGGTAGGAGCGAACATATACCAACTTCATAAAAACGCATTTCCTTCAATGTTTATTTTGCTGCCGTGTGCTGAATCACCGGATTAATAATTTTCAGCAGCATCTTTTTTGCAGTCTTTATACAGTTTTCACCATTTTATCACCTGTTAATGTCAGGGACTATTTCCTGTGGAAGAATCACATGACCTGCAAAATGCACTTTTTATAAGCGTGCTCACATAAAAACCACCATCGTGGTACCGGTTATCTCCAACTGGGATTTAAGGTTTTGTTGAGGCAGCTAACACAAAGCTGAGCTCTGCTGACCTTCCTTCACAGTCACCGGGGTGCGCGGCTGAAATCAAAATGCAGCGAAGCCTCAGCCAGTAAGAACATCACAGCCGTGGTCTGATGATTCACTCTGAAGGTGTATCTACATGATCATGAGCATTACGGGTCCGCATCGAATAATTTTAAAGTCTGAGGTCTCAAACTTCTACAAACAAAATGCAGACAGCTGGAAGGAACGACGACAGCAGCCAGGCTTCATTTTTAGCTTTTTTATTGGTTAGGTCATCCAGCTACCTTACCGTCAAATCTTTTTTAAATATCTTCAAAAGAAGAAAGCACAACTAAAAGCAAAAATCATTCACTCACATCACTTTAAAAAGATGGAAACAATCAAAAATAATAATAATAATAATAAATCAAGGTTCCTTCTAAAACACTCAAATCACAACATCAAACAAAGAGTAACTGAAATGTGACACACTGGATCGATGACTCTAAAGAGGAGGTGCAACACGAGGCCGGGACAAACCCGCCGGAGCTCTCCAAATGCGTATCCGTGTCTGTTCCAGTCTCTGAATCTCTCTGGGGTTTCCCTCGCTGTCTCCCAGGGGCCGAGTGAGGGCTGTGATTGGATGTGGTTGGGTGTCAGGCGAGGCCAGTGGTGACTTTTTTTCTCCCCCTAGAAGCCGAAGGTGTTCTCCCCGCTGTAGGCCACATATAAAAAGCCATCCTCGTCCTTCTCTTTCTCATACAGCTGCCCCATCGTGATGCTGAAACATGGAGGGACACACAACGTCATCAGTGAACGCCAAAGGAGAAAATAACAATAACAAAATCCAAAACGTGACTGCAGAGTCATCTTCAGGACAAAGGAGGAATACAGCGACACGCCCGGCACGCGTCAAGGTCCCTTCAACTGTACAGAAATCGTTACATTTACAGGAAGAGCAGCTTTCCCTCACATGGGCACAGCTGTGGCTAGCAGCACAGAAGCTCCGCCCATGTGCTGTTCAAATGGTTTGTTTGCGATGAGCAGCTAATCAGAAGAAACCTGGCTTAAAGAGGGAGGGATTAAAACAGAACGTGGTGGGCTGCAGAGCGGCCCGCTGTGAGATAAAGGTGGATTATTCTGAACTTTTAAGAGTCCTCTCGGGGTTTCTGTTAAAAACAAATACATCACGGTGATTAATTCTCATCTAGTTTTACTCAATTTTATTTTTCATTTATTTGCATCTCAAAACACCTGCAACTCGTTTATATTCACAGTGTCCTTTACCCGAGGACAGATATGAGCACCTGAAGACCATCTGTTATGATCTTCAGCAGGACTTAATAAATGATAAGCTAAATTAAATATCTAACTGAGGCCTTCTCACACTAGTCATCCAGCAGATCAATGGAAATTAGAATGGTAAACTGAGCAGGCCAAAGACACGTCACATTCACTAGAGTTACTGAGTGAGGTCGTTTCAGATCAGGTTCTTTTATAATATAAAATAATGATAAAAATAATATTCATGATCTTTGAAAGGCTGAGCTCACCTGGACTGAGGCACTGTCTTATCCACAAAGAGGAAGATGGCCTTCTCTGAGGGCAGCTGGATGCGTTTCCTGATGATCCACATGAACTGGGCCACTGTGATGTCAGAGGGGACCAGGTACTTCCTCTTGTCAATGTCCACTATCTGTGATCCCGACACCTTCTCTACGATCACCTGAACACAACACCCAGAGAGCATTTAAGCAAACCGGCTCACGCCTTCCCACACCGTTCATGGCTCACCACGCTTACTCACCGGGACCCGGTCAGGGTACTTGCTGCGGATCTTGGCCGACTCTACGCACCGATGTTCTGCAGGAGACAAAGAAACATGTGGGTGAGTCCGGCAGGTGTTTCTCCCAGGCTGGTCTGCACCTGGGTGACTAAAGTTAACTGAACGACTAAAACTACACAAAATATGACATGAGAAATGTCATCAGGAGGCACTGATGCACGTTTTCTTTGGCGACTTTTTCGTCTGTTTGTGTCGCTCTAATGTTTTATGCTCATATCCTGAATGTCTTAAATCACTGCGACAAGTACCAAACATTACATAAAGATAAACGCTGAAACGTATAAAAACTCAATTAAATTACAGTTCAGAATAAGCACTTGTCTCACACAGAGCTGTGTTTATTATGAATCATTGTGAACAGCAGATACGTGGCAGGAAACACAAAAACAGAATAACTTCAGTCAAAAATGTTTTTAAGTCACTTTCCATATAAAAAGGCCAACGTTTGCTCCCTGCAGTGCCCCCTAGTGTCTGGAGGCCGGCTTCAGCTGTTTGTTTGCATGTGAGAAGTGTCCCAAAAATATCAGCAGTTTTAATTCTTAGCGATATAATCAATAAAAACTACACTTAAAAAAAAACAAACAACCGTCTTCTTCAGTTTAAGTCTCTGAGTGCACTGATGTATGTGTGAGGAGTATTACAGACAGCTGTCTAAAGAAGCTTCTGCAGGTGGCGCTCAGCACATTCTGCAGCCGATTATGTACACAGATCGATATATGGTGGCGGCGCTACTGTCAGTGAGCACCAGCTCTGACCACCTGAACGCCTTCGATCCGCTCACTGAGGAGAGCGTGCCGGACTGAAGCAGTAATAAAACCTCACCACGGTAATTGTGATGCTGGTGGGAATATCCCGCCGTCAGCATTCCCACCGAGTCGGCTGTTTCAGAACAGACTTCGTGGCAAACAGCTGGACAAAAGTAAGCGGATCACTTCCTGTTTTAACTGTTCAGCAACTGTTTTCTTTAGATTTGTGTTTTTGTCGTTGAAACACAGTCTGGTGATCAGCATTAGCCTGATATTATTTGCTTTCAACTGTGCCTCAGCGCTGCAGCTAACATTTCTAAAAGCACAAGGTTTATGTTGAACATGACTCGTCTCCCTTGTTGTATTTCTCAGTTTGTCCGCTGGACTACAAGTTAGCGAGTATTTGCAGACCAGTTGGCGTGGCGACTCTGCTAGCAACCAAAGCAATCGCTGGGGAGGTCGGTACAGGTGGCACCGAGTACCTCTTTGCAACTTCCCACAATCACTCACGGACTGGTTAGCAGCCATGTGACCAGCAGCAGCTCTACAAGCCCCACCCCCAAAAGCCCCAAAATTTATTGGGCGGTGGGGGTGGGGTATCGCCACATGCTGCAGTCCCACCAGACCAGTGTGTGCGCATGGTAGCTAAATAAACCCTTAATGCAGTGAACATTTGTTACCTCACCTTCTGAAAAAAGTCAGTTTTAATATTTTTATATGAAATCATGAAACTCCTGCAGCAACGCAGTCACAGGGGAATACTTTGATTTTCACTACTTTAAGTGGGTTTTCCTGATTACTCTGATGTACCTTAAAAGCAGCACCTTTACCTGTAACTGAGCACACCTTCTCTTATTTAATAAAGAAAATATTTCACGTCACTTTTATATGTCTGACCAGATGTTTCCAGCTGTGGTATCTGCAGTTTCCCACAGCTGGAGAAGAAAATGAGATGTTTGGTCATCCAGCTGCTGATGAACTCCGAGCAGAGGAGGCCCAATACGCAGCCTGCTGAGCCTGAACCCAGGCCGCCGCGTTAACACAAAGACACGCTGGTTTGTGCCCTCACACGAGCCCAGCACGGGGCTTTATCACCTCAGACCGGCCTTCAGCGGCGCGGACAGGTACATCTACACACGGATCTCCCGCTGATGAACCACGGGCTACTCCGTGGACAAAAGCCCGGAAACCAGGCCCAGCTCCCCACCGGACCGTTTATCGGCGATACCGTCCAAACTCTAACCCTCACATTACCGCCCCGTGGGGCACAATACACGGCTATACTTTAAAAACAACCATTTTTAATTAGTGTGTTAAGAAACGTGCGTTTTTTCTTACCCAAAGAGTGGTCTTCTTTGAACATCCATTTCATGTTTGCCGTCTCCGGGCTTCTCTCGTCAGGCGCAGCAGGCTAGAAACACGACTCACGGTTAAATGTAGGGCTCAGCAGCCTTTCCTCGCGCCGTCCTCTACACTTTAACCCTCAAATTATCAAACAGACGACCCGACACCTCCCGACTCTTCGGCCACACCGATTAAACTACCGCAGCAGAAACAACAACAACAGCAGTAGCGGACCCTTCTTCACAATCAGCCTGCTAAGCCCCGCCCAATCGCTAACGTCACCATGGCCCCTACCATTCCGCCGTACAGGGCAGGGGAGAGCACGGGGAAAACTGCGACGCTGCCATTCTTCAAATGTAAATAATAAGTAAAAAAGTAATAAGTGCGCGCATCAAAAATACTCTACTAAACGCATACGACATAAACAAAATAAATTATTTCGATGTCATTGCATGCATAAGTCGATATTAGCATTTCACATGGTAGTTTTTGGGCCTGGTTCCCCTGGTAGTGACGGGCGGTCATACGTACTTCTCCTCACTACAACATAAACACGACGAGCATTACAGACATGCGCAGTGTAAATGCCCTAAACACGAATTTAGTTTCGTTAACAACAAACTGATTAAGAATGTAGCATTATATAACTTCAGGCAGGACTGAGCCCTTTGCAGTAATCACTGCAATAGTACTAACACACAATAAAGAGTTTGTTTACTGCTCTGAAAGCATTTTGAGGCAATGAGACCGGAACAAGCGCCCCCCCCACTACAAACTGTTTGTAGCTCCTTTGACTCTGCAGAGGGCTATTTGTGGTCATATCAGTTTTTATCCGTTTTATTTATTTTTCAATTAATTTTTTTTCGTGGTGTTTTTGATTATTCTTGTGGTCGTGTATCTGTGTGTTTATCAGGATAATTGCAATAATTACACTACAACCAGAAATCTATTTATTTTCCATAGGGGCAGGGTACCCCGGACAGGTCATGACAAAAACATAGATATTTGAAAAGATGAAAATTAACTGAGCTAATAAAGCTAAATTAAATAGTATTAGGTTTTTTTGTGTGGTCAAATTTGTCAACCCAACATGCATGTTGTTTGTGAGTGGAATGTCTAGATGACACAAAGTGTTGTGTTTGTACTGCACTGCTTGTTTTACTTTCTAAATCTGCCCTGACCAACACCATCCACATCATCATAATAAAAACTAGAACAAACAGTAAAACTGAAGCACACAAACCCACACTGACTGAAACGAAACTGAACTGAAACTAAAAACCCAAAAGTTAAATCTAATGAAAAAATATGAAACTATAAAAACTAATAGTTTATTTATTTATAGGAAATGTATGAGCAGATGCTCCACAATGGTATTTATATTCAAAAATTCATAAAACTGAGGACACCGGGCCAGGATTAATAGGTTTAACAGCGTCAGTGTCCCTGACTCACTGTAATACGGCTCATATTTACTCTAATTTAAAAGTCTGATTAGATTATTTTCTGCTGCAGTTTGTGGCTTTTCCCTGTGGTGTGTATTGCATTTCAGGGTCTCCAAAAACTCCATGGATCTGATGGTAGTTCAGTTTGGCCTCACAGCTTTGGAGCTCCTGCTCCAAGTGTTGCAAGCAGGAATGTGACATTACTTTTGGCCTCTTTTGTACATCTCATAGTTTTATACAATTAATGGAAATAAACGTCATAAATAGCTTTGGGATTTTGAAAACATTTTGCAAAAGTTCATAAAAACTTTACAAGATTCAGATATTTTTTAAAAATCCAGATTTTTATACACGAAATGTATAAAAATTTGTTATTGTAGGGTCTTTACCCACAATATAAGTGCCTTGAGGTGACTGTTTGTTGTGATTTGGCGCTATATACAGGGGTTGGGCAATGAAACTGAAACACCTGTCATTTTAGTGTGGGAGGTTTCATGGCTAAATTGGACCAGCCTGGTGGCCAATCT